>JAZHYW010025595.1:0-15016 GCA_037355805.1 Ixodes ricinus | reverse complement strand
TGGACATATAATTAGAATGTGTGTAATGTCTTCAATGGTTTCACACTCTGAGCAGTTGGGTGTTTCTAGCTTTCCTATAAGATAAAGGTAATAATTGGTACAAGATACTTTTTAGCCGTATTCGATGGAGTACGGCTTCACGTCGTCTCTTCAGACCACGGGGGCTCGAAACATCAAATATGAATCGATATGTCTTAAAGATGAGCTGTCGTTGATGACCTTCTTCCAAAAGTGCTCTGCTTTGGATTCCCCTAAACTTGATGATCTCGATACGAATATCAGATTTTGAGAATGGAGCCAGCACTTGTTGAAGAGATAGTGAGCATGTGTAGCCATCGAATCGGCCATTTTATTGCCTGTTATACCAGTGACTAGGTACCCATTGAAATGATATGAAATGTCCCAGTGAGACATTGTCAAAGTGAGCTTTGTGTATTTCTAAAATTAGTGGCACCTTCCCATCAAGGCAACTTCATTTTGGGAATTTTTCATGCCGAAAAGAAAGACGAGAGAGAAACGCTTACTCTTTCTAGTCTTTTGTGCGAATATTAAAACGACAGCTGTGAGTTAGCGCTTGTTCCGTCAGTTTGTACTTAACCTTTGCGCCATTTATTTTTAAGATGCATATCCAACTAGCCCACCTTAATATTTTAAAACAAGTCCAGCTGGAAAGACACCAAACACAGTTCAAGCACCTTCAGAATTTTATTTTCAAAATGTTTTATATATAATAGGTTGCTCAATTTGAGCAACAATTGTGTAACCTAGTGTTCAAAAATAAAATATGCAAGAAAATGAAGCTAACGTGGAAACAATGTAGTGGCGTCCGAACGCCGGCCACAAAAACGCATCAGGAACAAGCATCAACACCTCATAAAATGGCCAATGGCTCCTTGACATTTGGTCCAAACATGCACACGAAAGAAACTAGAAAGTCTGGATAAAAGCTCAGTGAAATCTGAACAGCCAGGAAATGACTATCCAACATGGAGTTGAAGCAAAAAGAAGGTGTTGCAAGCATGAGGAAACATAATTTCACCAAGAGCACATGGGGGGCATGATTTCCCACATTGCCACACAGGAGTAGAGTAGTAGCTCAGGCAGACATCAAGGTAAAACCAAGCATAAATTAAGGAGGTAACATATGAATGTGGTAGTATTTCCAGAAACTTTTGCTTGGGAGTTTTCTTTAGCAGTCATGTTTGCAAAAGAACAACCAAAATAAAGAGAAAAAAAACAACTAACATGTGGGAAAATTAGGAGGCACATCGGTGTGCATGTGGGACCAACCAACTAGGAAGGGCTCCGGCCGGTTCCCCTTCCTGCCAATGCACCACAACACGAAAAAGAAAAAGATGTCTTTTCGCACATGAAGAAGATAAAAATCTGCGACGGAGTACAGCTCACAAATGCTACGAGCTCATGAGCCCTTGAAGGTCTCGTTCATAGAGGGCAATGACAAACATGGTGCTGATGCCTAGAGAGATGCCCAGTAGCTGTATTCCAAGTTGATGCACCGCTCTGGAGTTGCTGTGGCTCGGGTTCACAGACAGTTCGGGAAGCTACATGGAAAAAAAGAGAAAGAAAGAAATCGAGTGAGCGCCGACAGAAACATTCTACACTATAGTCTGTTCCATGGCAACTGCATCTATGAGTTCAAAGACTAGAACCTACACGTTGCATTTTAACACTAGTCATGACCAGACCTTCTTAGAAGTTTGAACTGTATACGCTAAAGCATGGTGGATTGTTCACAATCATACTGTCAACAGGAGTACAGTGAGACGTCTCCAGTTTGAATTCCAATCGTCCAATAAGTGCATCCTGTTTGAGTAATTATTAAAAGTCAGTGGAAAAATAAATAAAATTTGGCTGTGCTTAGTAGTCTGAACAGATCCAAGAATAAAAATAATTAAAATGTAAAAGAATAGAAGACCTTAAAAAAAGTCAATAAAATCAAATACTATGGGTTTTGTAACACCATTAAATATAGCAAGCTGCTATAGGCATTTTTGCTCTTTCAAACTGTATGTCAATTAATCATTACTATGCGAAAGAAATTTTAATTTATTTATTTATCAATACTGCCAGCCCATTGGGACCAAAGCAGGAGTGAATGATTCAAGTACAATGCACATTTTTCACTGAAAGAATACAACCGTTTCTGTACACATCCTCTTTTTGCACAATATACTTAGCTGCACACACCCAGAATTTTTATTTTTCAAAATTTGATAAAGCATAGTTGGCTTTTATCTTTACAGATATTTAAAGGTTGGTACCTAAACAATACGAGGGTCACTTGATAAGTACGGTAAAAAAGCAAGATAAACACTATTTTTGTCAAATTTATTTTATTTATCAACGTAGTCTCCACTGAGGGCTACACACTTGGTCCAGCGAGTTTCAACAATATTCCGTCCAAAAAATAGGCTTTCTCAAAGCCTGCAAAATATGCATTAATAACAATAATAATGCCTTCATTAAAAAAAAAAAAAAACACGA
This sequence comes from Ixodes ricinus, assembly GCA_037355805.1. NCBI lineage: Eukaryota > Metazoa > Arthropoda > Arachnida > Ixodida > Ixodidae > Ixodes > Ixodes ricinus. The sequence continues at coordinate 12,511 of JAZHYW010025595.1, read as the reverse complement.
AAAGTTGCATGCGTTTAAGTTTGGAGATTAGAGGGATGAGGAATCGGTTCGAAGCCAAATTCGTGCAGTTTTGCCACTGCGATGATCGATTTGTGGGCTGGTCGACCAAGATAATTCCTTGGGTATCCCAAAAAACAGTGGCCATCACTTTTCCAGCTGACAGGACAGTCTTTGCCTTCTTCGGTGCACTCTCCCCAGTCGTTGTCCACTGCTTTGACTGCTGCCTCAACTCATTTGTCGAGTGGTGGATCCAAGTTTCATCCACAGTAACGAATCAACGCCAAAAGTTCTCCAGATTGCGATTCAACATCGCCAAACACTGCATTAAGCGTCCTTTCGACTTTGTTTTTATACTTCGTTTCAGCTTCCGTCCGAGCGCAGCCCAAAGGCTGAGGGACGGTTCGCAACTTCGAGAAGAGCATTCCTACGCACCACAAAGTAGTCCGCAAAAGATTTTTTTTTTATAACTGTTTTGTGCGTAAACATTGCACAATATTCCAGATGTGTATTGCTGAGAATGATTTGCAACTAAAGGAACTAAATATCTGAAGTTTATGTTTTTATTAATATATGTAAATGCATGTGGTTTGGTGAAAACAAGTACATCCGCTGGCAACAGAGCTGTAGCGCTCGGTTTTTCTGTGTGATTTCGTTCCCGTAATGTCCGAATCATGTGCGTCGCTGCTTTCATCACCGAGTCGCTTCAGAACGTCTATTCGCAAAGGCAAGTTTGGGCGTCAGGCGCGAGAGGCCGTGATGAATGACTACTTTTAAATTCGGCAGGAGACTCCGGCCGCGTCGTACTGCGAATGCGTTGCAAACAAGAAAAGCGTCCGGGCCACTACAACTCGCTGATACGCGGCGAAATCAGGGCAGCCCTTTACCTGCCGATCACATTGAATGCCGAGAAGCTGGTGGAAAGGACTGCGCCTCAAGCCCTGGTATATCCAGACAATACAATGAAACATCAACGGCCGGGTCATCGGGCACCTTGCAATGTGTACTTACATCTCGAAACTATGCCGAAATGCCGAAAAAGGGGAAAGCTCGGACACAGACGCCAGCGGCCAGCCTACGTACTGACATCCCCTGTGACTAAATTTCAGAACGTGAAAGGGCACTTTTTAAACCTGTAGCAGACGATACCGTTGATACACCCGTAGCAGACGAAATACTCGGCGAGCGCGGGCGGCACGGACTACCAGCGGCGCAGCGGAGAGATACAAAAGTGCAGGCGAGATCGCGTGACCTATTGTCGGCGTGTGATTGGCTACGGCCACACATAGTTTTGGCTGCGCTCGGACGGAAGCTGAAACGAAGTATAGTCGACGGTGAGCAGTTTCGGCACCCATCGTGCACACACCTTTTCATGTCCAATGTTCCGCGTAGGATATTGTGAACACGTTCAGTTGGGATGCCTATAGTTTCATCGATCTCATACACTTTCACTCGACGGTCTTCCAAAATGATGTCGTGAATTTTTTCAACGATTTCCTTCGTGGTGACCTCAACTGGGCGTCCAGAGCATGCTTCATGTTCAGTAGATGTTTGGCCACATTGAAACTCATTGATCCAAAAATAGACCGTCTTCAACACTGGTGCAGAACCCTCGTGAACTTCATCCAACTCTGCTTTCATCTGCGCAGGGGTCCACTTTTTAAAATTAAAATGTTAGATCACCGCATAGAACTAGTTCTTCTTGTTTTTCCATTTTTGTGGTAGCTGATGAAGCGCCTGCTTCAAACATTTCTCGAGCGTGAACCACGTGTCGCTTGTGGCTGAAATTAGGCCTGAGCTAGTTTGAAAAACCATAGTTGCCAGCCGTAATATCATCACATGAACTGTAGCACCATCTCGGAGAAATTGACCAAACTTATCAAATGACCCTCGTACATAAACAGCAAAATGACTATACGATGTCAAAACAACTTAGCACTGAAAAATATCGTAGAAAGTTCGCAAAAGCTGGAAATGAATTAATGTCAACAACGTGACTGGGTAGCTTGTTCCATAGATTTATTGCATGCATAAAAAATGACTGTTTAAATATATTTATTCGAGCAGTAACAGGAGTCACAATTTTTTAACGGTGTAATCGTTCAGAGTAGAAGGTGGAGTAGAAGGTTCTTGGTTTCAGGTATAAATTTTTAAGAATTTATTATAAATCCAAAAGAACAACTTAACGCGCCGGCATGACCTATTGATTAGGGGTTGTAAATTTGCTGAAGATTTAAGTCTTGTGACCAACATTGATCACCTGAAATATGCAAAAAAAAAAAAAAAAGCCGTGTTGCCAGTGATTGGACATCCTCAAGCTCTTTAATAAGGTTTACCTGCTAGGGATCCCCAAGCTTCGGACGCATATTCTAGGATAGGTCTAATAATAGCTTTATATGCTGGAAGCGTTCTCCTAAGATACCGCGATTTGTTCGTTGATGGCTTTCTGATGTACTCCACATGGCGGTTCCATTTTAAATCACTTGAAATGATTCCACCGAGATATTTATAGCTGTTAGCTTTTTCTAATCAGACTCCATCAGCCTCGCAATTAAAATTTCTAATATTTTTCTTTGTTGAAATATGCATTTACTGAGTTTTGTTGATGTTATCTAGCATGTTATATTCACGACACCAAAACGCCATGCCAGGTAATACATTGTTTAGCTTTATCTGGTTCTGAACTGATAAAACAGAGGAATAAAATAATGCAGTCATCAGCGAACATTCATGTTTTCACGGGGCCGTCAGCAACAAATCAAAACTAACTGTTGACGTACACCAAGGAGAGTAGAGGGCCCAAAACACAACCTTGTAGTACCTCGGAGTACGCACCAAGCATCCCTGAATGGGTACCATTGACATCCACAAATTCTTGGCGATTTGGGAGGTATGTGTTAAACCACCTGATTAGACATATGGGAACACCAAGGTCTATTAATACTTTCACTAGTTTACAATGAGGTACTCTGTCGAAGGCCTCCAACAGGTGAATGAACACTGCATCCACCTGCCTACAATCATTCACATAGCTGGTTATTTCATGATGAAATTCAATTAACCGAGTCACGGTTGACAGGCATCTACAGAAACCATGTTGGTTGGGGTCTAGCACAGCATTTTCCTCTAGGAAAGAAATGAGTTGTCAGTTACAATGTGATCGTGTAATTTACAAGATGTGCAGATACAGTACAACCTCATTGATACGTTTCCGGTTCATACGATTTCCTGGTTCATACGTTTGCGAGTGAGGGACACGGGAAACGTCCCATAAGAAGCTGCGCCGTTTTTTCCCGCTTCATACGTTCCCGGATAACACGATTTCCTGGAAAATACGCTCAACATTCTGCCAAATGTCGATCGGATTACTATGCGTTTTTGGCAATCAACGAAGTTCCGAACATCTGGTCTCAACGAACGAGCGCCAAGCTCACCAAGGCAAACATGGCGCGCGCGTGCGGAACGGTCTGGCAGTGCCTGCTGATAATGCCGTCGCTGCGTCTATTGTTCTCCGCAACTTCCGAGAGCCGTCCGGGTGATTAAGGTCGTTTACAGAACACACAGCGCGGTTTTATTGTCTTAGCTCATTATTCGATTCGTCAAAGAATCTTTCCCATGAAATAATAACAAAGGATTCCGAGCGAATGCAACTCCGGCGGCGCGTACTAACCGCTCGTAACAACAGCGCGTCCATCTGGAGCTGTTGTTCATTTTCCTCTTGTCAAGTGCCACTCCTGGCGAAAGTGGCACGAATGCTGTCGTAACGAGCAGCCGAAGCAGCAGCATAAAAATCAAAACCCAAATACAGCTGTCTACCGATCGTTCGCCTGTGCGAGCGCATGTTCTCTTCATTAGTCAACACCATAGCAGTATGTTCGCTTAATACGGCTTTTCAAGCGTTTCCAAAGTAGACACGTGATTATGGGTCGCTCTCAGTAACTCCAGCAAGCTCTTTGAGGCACTGTTCTGAGGGCTGAAAGCACCGTTTCCAGAGTGCGCAAGAGTAACTCTAGACTATGACTAGGGCTCCGTGTTTTCGGAGTTTATTTTTCGTGAAATTCGGAAAGTGTTTTTCGGAGTTTATTTTTTAGAAAAATTCGGTAGTTTATCGGAGTTTATTTTCCGTAAATTCCCAATTCTCCGAAATTCGAAATAATAACTGGATGCAAACGTATGCCAGATAAAAAATAAACTCGCTTGATTCAATTAAGATTTCTTCAGTTGAATTTGGCATTGGTGGTTAAGAATGTAATAGAGAAGTTTCAACTGCCCCTCTTCCCTGTTTTATACAATCTCTATGGTCCATAGCTTTCACCGGTTACCCCCAGAAACATACCCTCTCCTTTCTCTAAATTCCAAATTTCATGGCCCAAACTGGAAACCAAAAGAGTACTTTTGTCGTGACACCACGGCCTGTTTCCTTGAACCAACCTTGACGAGACAAGCGGTAAGACCCCCTTTTGACGACGGTCCGAGGCTTGAAAGATAATTATGGTGTCATTTTCCCAAAACCAATATCCTGCGCTGTTCAAATTGTAAAAAAAAAAAAAAAAAAAATGTTGTTTTGGGGGGGGGGGGGGGGGCATGAGCACATAACAATTTGAAGTTTATCGGATAAATCCGAATTGACAAAAATTTTACCGGCGGGTGTTTTTCGGAGTTTTTCGGATTTATCCGAAAACACGGAGCCCTAACTATGACGTACAAGGGAGCAGTAGCGGTAGCGCGGTTGTAGTAAATGAACAAATCTGGCATTCACCGCACAAAACATGTCTTGGTTAATGCAATTCTATAAAAATTTCTGATATATTCTGAAAAATTTTAAGCTAACGACCCATAAAGAGGACCTAATTAAAATGGCAAATTTATTTATAACTTATGATTTCATAAAGCTATCTGAAAACTAATTGGATATCTGAAATCACTACTGAGAAATACATCAGTATCCTGAATTTCAGCACGATAAATGAAAGATAAAAAACTCAAAATTAAAGACCAGCCTCCCCCCTTAAAATCTGCCCCTATTATCAATTTACTTTGATTATTAGTGTTTGCGATCAGGTAATCACCTATTTTCATCAAGTCTTCTGGAGATGGCCCGGGTTCTCTGTAGACAGATCCTAATGTTATGCTATAGTTCTCCAAAAATTTAACTTGCAGCAGACACTTTTTGTGTCATCCGCTTGCTCTAAAGACTGACAAACTAGGTTTTCCTGAAAGGCTATAGCAATGCTGCCACCTCGGGAACATCTACCTTTACGGATTAGCCTGTAATTAGGTGGCACCACTTCACTGTCTTAAATTCTACCTGGCAGCCAGGTGTTTGATACCATGTGGGTCGTAGGGAAAAAATCATGGCTTCCATTTGATCAGTATAATTAACAAGACTTCTTGCATTTAATGGTATAACTCTTGGCTACCTCTTATCTGCCTCGGCAGTCTGTCATGCTGCGAGACTGGGTTGCGGAAGACCAGTCCTCCTGACTTTCACCTTATCATTTTTTTTTATGGTCCCAGATGTAGATTTCACCAGATGCAGATTTCGCCGTATTACATGTTTGCTTCCTATTCCAAGACCGAGCCTTCAAACACTCCTAGTTTGCATTCTTCTTTTCCGATTGCGACCAACAACATGCTCGTCATCAAGAAAATCAGAATGGTCCTGCCAATAAATCGTAACTACTTACCATATCCACCAGGGCAATGTAAAGAAACATGCCACCCACGCCTGCAAAAATCCACGATGAAGCTGAGTGGATGTTGCCCAGGGAGATGCCGATGGCCATTCCCACGAGGCAGAGGATGGACGAGAGGATGTTGTAGAGCATGGCCTGTTTCACCGGCATGCCTGCCTTCAGTAGGACGGCAAAGTCTCCTGCAGTCGAAATGGCAGGCACCGTATATGAGCGAGAGACCACCACTAATGCAACTAGAGGCTGCAAGCTGCACAATGTAGCTCTGTCTAGCCACATTGTCAATGTCAATACAATTACTGGAAAACATTAAAAAGGACTAATGTAACTAGAAGCTGCAAAATGAAGCTCTTCTTAGTTACCTTGTCAATGTCAATACAGTTACTAGTGAACATTCAGAAGCTGGTTTCATCCAGTGCTGTGAAAGTAACTCCTAAAAAGTATGATCAAGTTACAGTAACCTGACCAGTTAAATTTTTATAAATGTATCTCGCTACAGTTACTCACCAAAAAAAAAAAAGTGAAGTTGCAAAATCTTTTTAATAATCCCACAATGTTAATGTGCTGAAATTGCTGAATCAATATCTCCAAAAATGGAGGACAAACCGATTTCTTACTCTATTAGCATTCACAATATCCAAATCCCTTTTGTTTTGGTCTGAAATATTTTGGCCAGATTTCCTAAATATTTCAAGAAAAATGCCTACCCATTTTTTTATTCCTAGCTATGTTAGCAACATAGCAGGGGAATGTTCCCATTTCAAGAACCTTCCACTAAAGAGAGACTAAAAACGAATCTCGGAATACAAACCAAAAGAGGTGAAAATTGCAGCAGCCAAGTCTGCTGGTGAATTTATAAACCCATAATTCCCAACAAGCAAGTACAACGATCCTACATTAAAACACAATCGTTACTAGCATATTAAAACAAAGAGTCAATTGCACATACCTAGCTCATGTGGGAGTTCGTGGCAAAGACGGCTATAGTTGTGCTGAGGCCTCCGGAAAGACCCGACGCAAACGAAGCACCTGAGAAGCAAAAATAAAAATATAATGACAATGTTAACGAGGCTGACTACCTCAAGATGAAGTACGGACAAAAATCTCACTTGAGGTAGTAGTAAAAGGTAATGTTCCCAGTACAGTCTGTAAGTTTGCGTTTATTCATTTTTTTGCATTGTGAGTATTGTCAACATCCTAGCGGTGGTTGTTCCGGCCTGCCGCTCTGTTTCCAATCTCTTCGACAACGGATTTGACGCCAGTCGGTGTGGAGCGACGTTCGACACCTCAAATCAACTGCCCGGCCCGTAAAAGTGATGCAAAGATGGCTACCCACAAAAAGGGAGAAAGTGGGAGGAGTCCCTAGGAGAGACCAGAGGAGGGAGGCTCTGGGGAATCTATCCCTACGACTTCTCGTGCATTTCTGTGAAGCTCAGGGGTGGAAGCAAGCTTGCAGCCTTTCGGAGCAGGTCTGGGAGCAGCAAAGATGCCCCTTTGGAGCAGCTTTGGAGCAGTAAAAGTTCTGCTTTGGAGCAGCTGAGGAAGCGACAAAAGTAGAGTTTCGTAGCAGTATACTTAAGGAGGGACACTACCCAAAAAAGTGAATTTTTTGAGACCACTTCTCTGATTTAAATGACATTTACAGGGCTTGTATCTGTTCATATTGAGAACATTTGTGCCAAATTTTTTTTAACCTGGGTGAAGTACAAAAAAAGTTGCAAATGTTCAAAGATGAAAGTGGGCGTGTCTGCGTAGGAAAACTATCGTTTTTAAATTACTTATAAATTTGTCGTTTTCATGTGTTATATTGCTTTAGAACAGTTCAGAGCAGATAAGCTATGGAGCTATATTTCTATATTATACCATCTTTCATGACAAAAAAGCCACTAAACACAAATGCTGTTTTTTAGATTTCCATCCTTTGTCCAAAATGCTAGTTCTTGAGCATGAAAAATGACAAAAATAAAAAATTCAAGCTCATAGTTATGTTCCCCTTTAAATTTCACCCCAGAAAAGCTTATAAAAATGAATCCAAGTTATGTAATAACAAAACGATAGTTTTCCTAAAGGGAAATTTATGCCAAAAAGTGGAATGGAGAAAAATGCGTTCAAAGTGCTCCAACCTCTACCTTTTCTTTAGCATCGGTGGACCGAAAATAATTTATAAAAAATTAACTATGCAGTGTAAACTAATGAAACTTTCTGGGAATACTCTCCAGATGTTGGTGGATGTAAATATGACATTTTTTCAAAATCAACTTTTTGCAGAAATTGTTTTCTTTTGGGCCGTGTCCCCCCTTAAATCTTGGAGCTGGTCACCCAGGTAAAACTCGGGTATAAGTGCAGGTGTGTTTTTCTAAATACCAAAAATATCAACGAAAAAGCCTCTCCATGTGACACTCCAGAACCGTTTCCAAAGCGAAAACATGAATGTCGTTCTTCTGCTCCCTTAGTTGTCTGCAGTGTAATGGCGTGGATGGCCACGTTTTGCTACTGCCGAGATTGCGGCCGTCAACGATATACAGTTGAAACTCGATTTAACGAAGTCATCTTTTTAAGCTGAAAGATTCAGTTAAATTGCGATATTTCGTTGGACAGAGGTTTTTTGTATTTTTAGCATTGCAATTTGTCTTCCAGGCTCCCAAAACCCTCCAATGCCTCACATCTTGCAAGTCAGCGTTTACAAATAAGATTCCACCACAAAACGTGGCAGGAATAGAAGAATGCAGTTCATGGACCCTAATTTTGTACGGTTATGGGAGCAGTGCCTGCAGGAGAGTGTGCAGTCGGGAAAGCAAATGCAGTCAGGAAACCGACCACTGGCACTTACAGTAGCCACAATGCTGTCTTTCAGCCAAAAGCGTCGAAAGGCGAAATCCGCAAATTTACGCACCGTATTTTACACGAATGTAGGTGCGACCCTATTATCAAATTTTGAAAATTCCAGAGTATCATTTACGGTACAGTGTACTAGACACACGGCTATTTTTATGGCAGCCTGCCACCACAGCACTGTCCACCATATTACCGTGATGGCTAGAGACAATATAACTCTAGCAAAAAGATGGCTGACCGTAGCCACAATCCTGTGCATAAGCAGAGCTGGGCAAACGTGATCCAGCAAATAGGTATAAAGATCAGTGAGCATGACTAAAAAAGAAACAAAGCTTGTTTAGGAGTTTTAATAACAAAAAAGTGATCTACAAAACTAGCAAGTAAGACCATAAAACGGAAGGTTTTCCTCAGAAGTCAATTGCTTGGATGCGGCCTAGCCCAACGGTTTAGAATTTGCTTCGCTCAGCAGGGAATTCCCACTGTTCTCCTTGCCCTCCAGCCGGCTTGCTGTTTGTGTGCCAGCGCGAGTTTTGCCACGTACGTCATTTACACAGAAAGTCTACAGATGATCGAGGCAACCAATTATCGCTTTTATATCTTACATCTACAATACGAATGAGGAGCGTGGAAGCGGTCTCAGCAGAAGCACCATATCCCGAACACGCAAAAGAAGAAAAATATATTATGCCAAATGTTTGTTTTAATTTTGTAGAGTAGTTGTCCCTTTCCCCAAAGATTAGATGATAGGTGAACACATTCCAGCATGCTTTTAGATACGTCTATATACCATAAAGTCCTGAAAAAAAAGCCCAACCAAAACGAAAAGGTAAATGGTGTGAGTGTTTGTGCGTGTGTGTGTGTGTGTGTGTGTGTGTGTGTGTGTGTGTGTGTGTGGGGGGGGGGGGGGGGGGACACGGGGCACTATAAGTTACGTGAAACAGGAACTCTTCAACTTCAAAGTTTCTTAATATTTCCCTCGCCACAGTCTCGGGTTTCAAACATCATGATTAACTATCACCAGCTCGCCTGCGCACTCACTGTCTTTTTGTTAATGATACGTATCGCAGACACGGCGAACTCGATTGAGCGACAAGTTATGCGGGAATTCGCTATGAAGTCCCCTGTTATGAGTATGGCAGCAGAGCGCAGACGCAGCGCAATTGCACTTATACACACACAGCTGCTGACACGACCCCATTCGTATGGTAATTTCAAAACAATAGGGACTCTCAGCAAACTGTTGCCGTGTTCCGTGTACCACACTAACGGAGCTTTTGAAGCATGCTTTTAAGTGTGCGCCTCGTGGTCATGGTATCACTTGGGAGCGCTCTTAAAAGCATGCTTCGAGGGCTCCGGTATTATGCGGTATGCGGAACACGGTAATGGTCTGCTACAAGTCCCTATTGGTTCAGAATGACCTAAACGAACACAACAAGGTAAACCACTGTGGCACTTAATAAAAAAAAAAAAAAATACTCCAATAACTTAAAAAAAAAAAAAATTTCGCTAGTTTTGACACAACATGTGCGCTTGGGAGCACAGTGAAAAGTGGATTGGCGCAAAATGGCGCAGTGCTTTCGCCCCTGGAAGCTGCACTTCCGTCGAAAATTCGCACGTGACCCGTGCTTCCTTTGATTTTATGTCAATTCTAACGAGGGTAATACGCGAGAAAATATGGTATGTTGCTTAGACCTGCTAAGATAAGGCTTAAACGAGAAAGACGTTTTACTTAGGGGCAGGGACAATCGAGAAAACGTGGAGGCCCAGGGGCCCCGAGAGGGTGCTCTGGGAAACCCTTGTGTTCTAGGAACACTACCAGAGAACCCACGTGCGAGTGCACGACACCCAATTATGCCAGGCGGCGTTGACCGCAAGCGGACACCCACCAATCGCCAGCCCGTCCGAGAAGTTGTGTAGGCCATCCCCGATGATCACCATCCAGGCCATGGCCGCCACTGTGGAGGGCACCTCGTGGCTGTGCCCATGGTGGTGGTGGTGGTGGTGGTGGTCAGCCACCGTCAGGGTGAAGCTGTGCTCCTCGCCTGTCTGCCGGAACACCAGAGTCTCCGTGTGGCACTCCTCTGTGCCAGGGTCCCGTGACCCGTGGCACAGGGGGTGCCGGTGGCTGCTGTCCTCCTCGGGGGTTGGAGGCGAGGGGGGCACCTCCCAGCGGCCATCTTGGAGCCCCCATTTTTCACAATCACCACCAGGTCCTGGCTCTTGTCCGGCTGGAGCGGGGCATCGCCGTCGCCAGCATGCAAGTGGTGGTCGTGGTCCTTCAAGTCCACAATCTCCATGTAGCCGTTTCCGCCGCCATTGTCACCGGCGGCGACAGCTCCAGCTCTTCCGCTGGGACGGCTGTCAAGTCTAGAAAATAATAGAGAGAGGACGGTACAGATTTATCGTACCCCCGTCTATAGGGTATCTATCATACAACTCAATTTTTTGTTACTGAAAAAGAGAAAAAAAAAACGCTGCAGTTCTCTTCAGCATCTTCTAGGAAGACCACATGTCAAATATCATGATGAAATTACAATAAATATTTCTTAAACAGGTCACAAATATTTGACAATTTCCCAATCGCTGCATTTGCCTTAGAGGTCATTACATTCAAAAACTGCCACCCGACGCACTTGAGGCGACACATTAAGTTGCCTGGTTACGACTGCTCTTTTCGTTTGTTCAGTTCAAATTCTTTTTCATCTCGTTGCCTCTCATGTGCATTTCTCTACCTGGACAGGTACTTTTTCATGCGAGGCATAAGAAGCATTAAGGCATCATTCGCAAGAGCCCACTCAAGTTTCCATCTCTTTCCACCGGCACACACACACTTCTGTTGTGCTTGGTTTGCCTCGATTACTTAGTTGCACCTCACATCTCCAACCAAGTATCATGCCATTGCACTTGGACAGTGTCGCTCGCATCAAGTTTCATAACTTCAGACAAGCGCGCAATCACCAAGCTTCACTATTCTGCGCCGGTGCGAGCGTCGACCTTCACCACTTGGCACCAGTGCACTAGGAGCAGCGGCTGACGTGGGGAAATATCCAAGTCAAGATTATAATGCAATTAAATGCAGAGGTGCAAGCGAGCTGGACAAGAATGACGAAAATAATCCCTGGAGAAGGTGAACAAGCGGGACAAAGGACAAACGCAAATCTCCAAACACAGCTAGGTGACTGGTGCGCGACCGAACCGATACCCGGACCAGGCGGATTTTTTCGGTCGCGCACCAGTCACCTAGCTGTGTTTGGAATTTGTGTTTGTCCTTTGTCCCTCTTGTTCCCCTTCTCCAGGGATTATTTTCGTCATCCAAGTCAACTTCGTGGGCTCGGAAGTTTTTCCCTTTAATAAAACTAGATTCACTGATTATAATTATAGGCCGACCACTACAGTCGACTCTTGGTAGCTCAAAGTCACTTTATTCGAATGTTCGGTTAGTTCGAAGCAGAGGTGCAGTCCCGGCAATTACATTTCTATGGGAAAAATTGCACAGTAATTCGAAGTTTAACCTTTGGAAATAGTTGATTCGAAGGATTTTTTTTACATGCTCGAGAACTCCGGCAACTCTAGGAACATGAAGAAGCTGCGTGATTATGTTGACCAAGCTTAAATTGCCCCCGTGCACACTTTATCGCTTTCATCTACCGTGTGAGCGGTCGGGAACAGAGGGAACAAGTGCGGTGTGCGACTAGGGAGCAGGAGGGAACAAGTGCGGTGTGCGACTAAGATGGCAGGTGGCCAGACCAATGAAGCAGCCAAGTCAGCCAAGCCAAGCCAGCATGCCTGTGGGTGCGCATATCATGGCGTCATTCCTATAAAAATTATGAAGGAAAGCGTGGCTGTGCAGTGTGTACAGCCAGCAAAGCTTGGTTTGAGGCATTACCCAGCCCTACGAGATTTGTTTTGTCCATAGAATATATTGGTGTCAACAATCATGCCGTGGTATGTATTGCACTTTCGGACAGTGACATTGTGCGAGTGGT
>JAZHYW010025594.1:0-34388 GCA_037355805.1 Ixodes ricinus | reverse complement strand
TGGTTCAGCTCCGGTTCAGTTCCGGTGAGCGAAAAATAACGGTTCGAACCGGTTTGAACCGGTTCGAACCGGTTTGAACCGCTAAACTAAGAATATATTTTCCGCGTTCGTTTGGCAATAGGCACTTTTTTAAGAGTGAAAGTAGTAACTATATTGCTTTTTTATCATTTGTTGAATCCACTTTTTCTTTTTTTTTTTCAGGTACCAAAAATAAATTGCGTTGTTTAATTTCGATGAAACAGTAAATGAACAGCTAGATTAACATATAAGTACCCAACATCTATTTCTTTTTACCTCAGTCGCACATAGTTTACCTGAATCTAAAGGTTATCAGTCTGGTCGGTCGTCTGAAATGCGCGTGATTAGTAAACCTTTGCGTTGCAATATTAAAAGTCAAGTCCTACTGTTCTCTTGTACTGAGAAAATTAGTTAGTGCATACAATCATGAAATGGGCACGTTCTCGCCATATATATTTTGAAATCTAGATTATAAACTACGTTTCACAATATATATGATGACGATGCAACTGAGCTTAAAACAATAATATTTTTGAAAATGTCAGAAGAGTTTTAGGACAAACCCTTTCAGTCTACCTCTTATAGACACTCTAAGCGGCAAGCACAACGCCTGCTTTCCTGACCGATATTGTTTAAACTCAGCGCCGTGATGCAGGCGAATAATAATGCAGGAAAGAGTGACCTTCGTATTCAGTTCGCATATGACCTAAAATAGAGCGCATTGAAGTGCACCTTTTCGACGTAGCTTGGCGCTTGATGTTTGTTTTTGACGAGATGCCGGTCAATTCAATTTGTAAATAAGCATCACCCTTGCTAATTGGTGATTTCTTCTTAAATGCAACAATGTGGTATTTCATAGTCTACTCGACATTACAGCTACTTAATTGGTCCCTTTCTGACCTGCGCAATCGTCATAGTTCTGCCACGCGCCACTGTGTATGCACTTTGTTTTCATCCAGCCCAAAGACACATAAAATGGTTGTTCATCAAATAAAAAAGCAACAGACTTCTATATGTTTGAGAAGGTGAACATGCGTCAGGAACACAAGTTATTTAAATCAGCTTCAAAATAAAAAATAAAAAAATAAAAAATGCATAGGTTTCCTTCAAATCACTTATATCAATCAATCAATCAATCCATTTTATTTCCTCTCCATCTGAGAGGGGAAGGCAGGGGAAAAAAGCAGCATGTCGCTACTTGACGAAGCCCCCGCCTCCCCTTAACATCCGCAGAAGAAACACATCCTATGAGTGAAAGAACAATGTAACATATATAAAGACAGGTAATCTAGTGCTTACACAGGGCAGTGGTGTCACATATATACAGTGCGAAGGGTTAAACAAGGTAAACATAATACAGAGTAGCACACGTTTGCGCCGAGAGTTTAGTAATGAGCACACTACAATGCACATTGACTTTCAAAAATATATACGCAACTGCCTCTGCACCTTCAAAACATGACAACACCTATTGAATAGATCGCTCAAATAGGTCACGAATTTCCTTTCTGCTTGTGTTTGCCACGGAAATTCCCTTTGCTTCAAGGTTGTTTAAAATTCTTGGGAGAGTAAAAGCCAGTCCCTGGTCACCATAAGTGGTTCTGGAGCGCGGTGCAGCCCAGTTTCGAGAATGACGAGTGCTGTATGTTGAGTCCCGCGACTCCAAACCTGAGACTGAATTAAACACACTAACAGGGTTGTTTAATGATCTTTTATACGACATCAAAAGCTTGTAACTATAGTAATTCGTGATTTTTAACGTGTCAAGCTTTTTAAACAAAGATTTCGTGGAGCGATCATACGCTACATTACATATTATTCGTATTGCCCTCTTTTGCATTATAAAAAGTCTCTGAACGTTCGTTTTCGTAGTGGTACCACAAACAAGGAAACAATAATCGAAATATGAGCAGAACAGGGCGTGATATATAAGCAGCATTATCGAGGATGGCAAGATATTACGGTGTTTATATAAAACGCCTAGAACCTTTGAGAGTTTTATGGTTGTGTCCTGCACTGTCTCATCCCACAGCATATGTTCATTAAAAGTTACGCCAAGCACCTTAGCATTTTTTACAATTTCCACATCTCGTGAGGCAAAAGAGAGCCCTCCCGACAGGCTGCTGGTGCAGCTTGTATTTTTTGCGCGGAAAATAATTGCCTTAGTTTTTGCAACATTTATTGTTAATGAATTTTCGGTGGTCCAAACGTTTAGACCCTGCAAGAATTGATTAGCTCTTCCTATTATGACGTCAGTGCTAGTTCCAGAGAAAAACAAACTTGTATCATCTGCGTATATTATGTAGTTGACGCTATTATCTAAGTTCACTATGTCATTTATAAAAAGATTGAAGAGAAGGGGCCCGAGAATACTCCTTTGCGGTACACCTGCCTTTATTTGGCGCATGTTTGAACGCTCCCCGTCAATTTCAACATACTGAAAACGGTCTTGCAAATAGCTTTCGATTAGGTTCAAGGCAACACCCCTGATGCCACAAAGGTCCAGTTTCTGCAGTAAAGTTTTATGGTTAAGGCGTTCGAATGCCTTCGAAAAATCGATAAATATGCCTAATGTTAGCAGTTTGTTTTCGATGTTTGTAAGTATCATTTTTTTCTGTTTTAGTAGCCCCAACTCTGTCGAGTACCCCTTTCGGAAACCGAACTGACAAGGGGTAATAATTGAGTGTTTTTCACAGAAAGCATATACTCTCACGTGCATAACGGGCCTCTCGAGGATAAAAATGCCGGAAAAACTTTTCAGAGCATATTTCAGATAATTTGTAGGTGCATTAACTTATTATGTATTTCTTTGTGGTGATAGGCCGTTTATTTACGCTGTCAAGTCTTCGGGTATAAGAAAATATTTGTTATTGCCATCAATAAATTTGACTCTATGAAGTTCACATAACCGCTTCAGACCGACACGGGAGGACGATACTCAAAAATACGCCAGCTGTTAAGTCTGCGGAATGTGCTTTTTTGTTCGCTGTTTGGCAGTGTGAAACACCAGGTCGCGGGGTATGCCAAAAAGAACTGTGTGCTCACGTTATAGATTAATGCAAATGCACGAAATGTGCGGGAGAGAGATAATAAATTATATTCTTCTAGATAATGCCATACACGACGCCTTACTGCAAAAAGAACTATATAGGGATGCATGTTTTAAGCGTAAACACGTTTGACGGAACTCCGTCTGGTTCGGTCAAAAATTTGAGAAATACAGACTTAGACAAACCAACTCCTAAACATATAGTGGCCCGACGTTTCAATAGGTCGGGCTCAATAGGTCGACAGCCAGTTAACCATCGCCGTTTGTCAACGTACTAGGGCACTTGAAGAAGAAAAAGTGAGTGAAGCAAACGACACACCGTGGATAGAAAACAAGCTGCTGCACTCCAGATGCAAATAGTCGCCCTTAATAAAAAATAAAAAAATCGGTTTTGAAACGTCGGATTTCTTACTGTTCAGGACTTGGTTGGTTATGGTGCGTCTTCCTCTAGTAGAGATGTGTGTAATGATGTTCCTAATTACACATAAATATCGCAAAGAACAGACAATAAATTTCTAATTTAAATCACATTAGGACATCGGATTGCACGAGCTCGAAACTTCGCAGAATACTGTCTTGGAGGCTAAAGTGCTATCTGGTTTTACGGGCACTTGTTTTGTGGCCTAATTTTACAACTCCGTGCTTTATCAGTCATGCGCGCTCCAACATTTTATGAGGCTGCAGCGTATCATCGCGAGACTGCTATATATACTGCACAACTTTACAATTTGGACATCCCCTTTTGCTATACTTTGTTTCAGCTTAAAGGGGCATTGCTATGGGACGAAGAAAACGAAATGCTGCTTCGAGCGGCGTGCCTATCAGTGTCAAACATGAGCGTTCAATGATGACATTGGTCTAGAACGTCGGATAATGATGAAATAGAATTCTAGAGGTAGAACTGGCTAAATAGGCGCAAAGTACCCCTTTGATTCTTTCAAGCACGTGACTCTCACTCATATATTTGCTTGGAACACCCGTAAATTTGTGGGGCGCTCACATCTTTATAACTGGATGTTAATATCCAACACTTAGGAAGATCGCGCATGGTTGTTTCACGCTCTTGTCGTTTAAGTTCTCTATTGGCTCAGACCAATAACGTCATCAACAAAATAAAATGCTCTAAAAATTTTGAACCTCTTTCAGCTATTATGTTAAAAATACGCCAGATTTCTTGTTTATTTTATGTTTAAGGCCACGGTCCCACTGAATGTGGCAGTTTAGCTACTTTTCGGCAGGTCATTACTCATCTCCTTTTAAATACTGTTTTGTGGGATTGATGTCATTCGAAAGGCAATGCATTCCTCTTTCATTTGATATTATCTATGTGTTGGTTTATACTGTCCATGCGCATTTGTAGCGTTGCAAATATGATGGCGCGGACCCTCACTTGCTCCGCTGGTTCATGTTTTATGAACGATTCATTAAAGATAACGCGGTTCCAATAAAACAGTTTTGTTAAGATGATGTCGGAGGAGAATGTAACGGTATACTTTTTTGTTATTTGCACTACTTTGTTTTTTTCAGCTCTCCAAATATTGCCCTAAAATTGACATTTTTCAGCAGAAATATGTTTTTAAAGACAAACGCTAGGGAAATGAAATTAGCTACAGATGTAGTGCTTATAATTGGTAATATGCAGAAAAAAATGTAATGTTGTGTAAAATTTTTTTGTTTAGATATTCTATATCAAACGTAGCACTTTTTTGTGCTTCGAGTCATCGTAATTCAAATGCCGCTGAGTAAATAATTAAACTATGGTAAAATCTTTTATAACATTTAGAACTACAATAGTTGCCCAAGAGGTGGACGGTGGCTTTTTTTATTTTCAAAGTCATAACGCTCCGGGAGCCCTTCAAACTTACCTGTTTTTGACGCACATCTTGTTTGGACATCAAACATATTTATTGGCATCTAATAACATTTATTGTATGGAATAGATATACATTGCGATGTATTAGATTTTCCAAATGATCTTGCTTTGGTTTCTTGATAGTTGTAGAGCTTAGCTAATTTTAAAAACAATTAAAAACTGTTTGGGTGTTTTGTTGCGCTACCTGGCGGATGGCAGAGAAAACTGCTGATTTCTAAGTTCAAAAAATTTTCGAGGGTGGCGTTCGCGTCTGTATCATCATCAATCTCCGTGTCTTTTTACCTTCACATTAAAAAAATATATTGGAAGATTTACTATCGATAAATGAATGGTTTAAGTACTGGTCAGGTTAATGAATCTAAGACAAATAATTACACGAGCGTAGCGTGATATAAAGTGTTCATTATTCGATATAATTGAAATCAATAAACGATAAAGACGAAGAGGGAAAGAATACACCCGAGTTCACTTCATGCCTAGAGTCACGAAATGAGCTGCGCTTAAAGTATCGGCACTCCGTTCTCCAAAATTGTTTTGGGCGCCGCCATTTTGGGTCTTGTGCAGAGGAAACGCAACTGCCGATCGTCATGATCCAGAAGTGCGACTTCCTCTGCATTAGATGCGGTGCTAGGAAGCTGATGCAATATTGCTATGCTCTGTCGCGGGTTGTTTAAACATTCGTGGAGGACGAAAAAGCGTTTCCTGTGATTTTAGATAAAGCTTCAGATAACTGGCAACCATGATTTTAAGCCACAATATGGCAGTGTGTCGTTACTCTGAAGCGTAGCTAATTTACTGGCACTAGCGGGAACAGTGACGAAGAGGCAGGTGTCAAAAAGTAGTGGCTTGTGGAATCCACGGGGCTCACGTCATGGCCCCTCCAGGTTTTACAAGCTTCTTGAACAAGGACATGAATAGTGTCATCAAATAAGGTACGCTTCAGAGTAGCGACACCTGGCCATATTGTGGCTTAAAATCATGGTTGCCAGTTATTTGAAGCTGTATCTGAAATCACAAGAAACGCTTTTCCGTCCTCCACTTTAAACAGTTTGCGACAAAGCAAAGCAATATTACACGAGCTTCCTAACACCGAATCTAATGCAGAGGAAGTCGCAATTTTGAATCGTGACGATCGGCAGTTGCGCCTGCTCTGCACAAGCACCAAAATGGCGGCGCCCACAACACTGTCGGGGAAGAGAGTGCCGATACTCTAAGCGCAGCTCATTTATTGGCCCTACTTCCCGCGAACCTCCTTTCCCCTGACTGAAACTGAAACTAAATATGAATAATACACCATCATTATAGCTTATTTAGTTTTAACCACCTACACATAATGAGAGGAGGAAGCGGCCGGGTAGGAGAAACGCGTGTTTTATGTGCGACTGTTCTATACTTCGTTTCACCTTATGTTGTACCGCAGCGAAGGCTGGAAGCGCGAGCTCATAGCGTTGGCAGCCGCTCTTAAGTCACGAGAGCTTGTGCCGCCGAGATGTGCCCCAGAGCAAGGAGCTCGCGCTTGTAGCCTTTCCTGCGGTACATCATAAGGTGAAACAGAGTATAATCAACGTTATTTCTAACCACGGTGGTTCTAACCGTCTCAAAAGAGAGAACGCGCGAGCTTGCGCTTGCTCGCGTCTATGTCCCGCGGCGTCGGCGTCGTAGTCCAAACTCACACTACGCATGCGCAACTCTCCTCCTTCCCTCTCTCCAACAGCTGCGCGTTACTCTCTCCGCTCTCTCTCTCTACCAGCTGCGTGCACTTCGCGTGCGTTCGCTTCTACTCACACCGCGCGCGCATGCGCAACTCTCCCCTTCTAGTCTCCTCTCCTTCAAGTGTGAATATAAGCAGCGGTAGCGCTCTGCGGGCGTTCAGTTCAGCGCTGTTGACTCCACTTCACTCCGTTCTTCCGATGAAGTGTGATGAAGCAACAGTCCCGTCAGTTAGTGGGTTGGCGCAAGCAAGCGTCAGCACCACCCCACAAACTAACAGCAACGGTACGTCCAATGAAGATAAAGCTGCGCAGCGAAGGGCACGCGACGCTGAGCGCAAACGCTTGAAGCGAGCGGCAGACCCTGAACTACGGCAACGAGAAGCGGCGTTCATTCGCAAGTTAACAACGTAATAACACGCAAGTTAACAACGTTACTAACAACGTTACTAACACCGTTATTACCACCGTTAATAACGATCCGCGATGCTCCACATCACCCCATGGTTCCCCTCGGGAAGATGGTGTAATTTTTGTGATTGTGCGTCTAATTGCAAATTGTTGTGTGTATGTTTATACAGTCGGAAGTGAGTCTGCCTTAGTGGGCGTCTGGTGTCTCAGGTGTAGATGAGCAATTTAACCAGTGCGGTACAACCGCAAACCTGGGGTCTAACGTGCACCACGCAGTAGTGATACACGACCGCACGCCGGTATGATGCTCTTCCAGATCGAAACGGGCAGGGGCGGTGTGGGTTCTGCAGCGCGAGCTGTCGCTCCACGTGCTCCGAGCTGGTGTGCGCTAAACATGCACTCGGCCACCGATCGCCCCCCCCCGCCCCCCTTATATAAGTATTTGAAGATCGACGATGGACGTCGATCGTCTCGAGGTAATGTAACGTAATAACATTATATAAATAATAAACATATTAAAGGAGTGAACGACTCAATTTTTCAATTCTTGGATTGTAATATGGCGGTAGCCTATTGTACTTACTGTTGATGAAGAGCAATTTAAGGTGACGAGGTAATGATTAAATTATGAGGCTCTATAATGACGACGATATTAGTGGGTGTCGAACCACAACGTACAGTGCCAGACTTGTTTCAAGTATCATGTACCCAAAGACCTTTTTTCACCCGCAACAGAATATGGTAGAATCAATGAGGATGCTGCTTTACAACTGTAAGTGGAACAGGAAAACTGCAATGCGCAGAAGTGCGGCTTATTCGTTATTATGAAGGACGGACTTCTAGCAGCATTCCCTGATTGACTACTTGGAACAAATGGCCTCGTTGACGTAAAGTGTCCCCGTTCCAAAAGATTCTTGAAGCCTACTGAAACCGCAAAAGAGTATGAGGCGAAAAATAAGAAAAAGGAGCCTGGTGTGAAAGGTCTAAATCACCACCACAGCCTCTACTACCAAATACAAGGGCAGTTACACAATACACAAAGAGAGTTTTGTGATTTCGCTATATTTACGCTCAAGGGCATTGGTATCCAACGTATTCAGAGGGATGACACCTTCTTGTCAACCATAGAGCCTTTTCTACTCAAGTTTTACATGGAAGGCCCGACTTCCGCTGAAATTCCTCACGTAGACGATTTGTCCGACCGAATAATCTGCCATTACTCCCGATCTGGGAATCTCTCGATCTTCATTCATGGCCATAGAATCATGAGATCGAGGGGTGTGGCTCTCCGTCCGCCGAACATTGCTTCGGCGGGTGTTTTTACCGTGTAAGATGAGACCGTCGCGTGCTGCTGGAACAAGAACCTGGCGATTCTTCACTGAACTGCTTCTTCCGTAAGCTTCAAGAGGGCTTTCTTCGTTTCGCACACCATCTGGTCTGCTTGCCCGTTAGTTGCAGGATGGTATGGTGCACTAATGTGATGCCTGATGCAGTTTTTTTTGTTTGTTTCTTTTTTTTTTGGGGGGGGGGACTTGTTTATTTTATTTGAAGCAAGATTTGGCGCGTTATCAGAGAAAAGTATTTTCGGTAGGGCAGAAGTAGATAAAGGAGAGAGTAGAACGTCAATGACGCGTTTGTACGGATCGTGGCAGGCATCGTGTAAACTTCCAACCACTTAGAGTACGCATCGACCATGACTCGGCAGATGCGGATACGTTTCGCCACCCACAGACTGAATAGTGGATCGTTTTCACTTACAGTTCATGGTGCGGTGGACTCGAGGAAGCCTTCGACTCTTTCCACAAAGTTAGCCCAGGTGCCAGCACTTTTGTCGAAAGCGATAAGTGTTCGAAACGTCGACAACGTCGGTAGCAACGTGCTGTGCTTTACACTGGACGCTTGCCATTCGCTGAGAAGAAACTTGCTTGTTCGTCTGCCACGAGTCGTCCGATATCAGGTCATCACCGCTACTCCATCTCCCGACAAAACAGGTCGTCATTGTCCGCATGTCCAAAGTTAGCAATCGCGTGAGCTTAAAAATTCCCACACGCTCATAACTTGCCGTCGCTAAACGCCGTTCATTCATAGCGTCTTTATTGCAAATAAACGTCTTCCTATTTATTCTGATGGTTTTCATCATACTCCTCCTAAGCTTAGGAGGAGTGAAATATTGCAACGGCGTTTGTTTTCTGGGAACTATAATGTAACAACCTTTACAAAATCTTCCGGATCCAGTGAAACACAATATTTCGTTATGTCACTTTTCGGTCGTCATTATAATTGCGTGGAGCCACTGGAGTTTGGTAGGTAAGTACCGTAAATTACGAAGCAGTTTACTTGACGTCCGCTTCCATTGGTGTCTTGGAAGATTGAGTCTACTGACCGTGCATTCCTGCAGAAGTTTTCATTGAAAGAATATTGACACGTCAATCAACAATTGATTCCTTCTTGGTAAGATTTATTGCGAAAGCCCGTGACAACCGCCGAACCGCATTCTCCCTATACACCTTTTTCGTTTAGCCTCGCACCCAGCCACGTTGTCTCCAAATCCGGTATGCGTCTGAAAAAAAGCAAGAGATAACAGCCCTGAATAAGTAAAAAAGTATAGAAGGGTCATAACAAGAACGACTGACGGTTGCAATTAAAATGTTAACACGTTCTACTGTCGAGGCGAGAAGAAAGCGATGTTTTCACGCATACCGGAAGTTCCAGAATTAAAGATGGCGGCGCCCACGTAGAAAAGGTGTATATCAGAGAACAATTTATACAAAGCCTGACATTCTCGCATACGTGCGTTTGCTGGGCCACGCTATTGAGCCAGCTGAGCACAGCTGGCAGCTGCGCGAGCAAGGCCACGAGGGGTACGTGATGGTGCTCGAGACATCCCACCGTGAACCAATGTTTCGGCCACCCCACGGGTGCGTGTCGCCATCTATTGGTTGAACTAACGCCTTGTTCAAGATGGCTGCCGTGGGACCGCAGCCTTAATGCGTTGCTAGAGTCCCAGCCACTAATTCGAGCGGAAGCAATGCAAATTTAAAAAAATGGCCAGAAGCGCTTTGCATGGTTCCTTCAAGTCCAGATGCAGCCTATGCTACCAAGAAACACTAAGATTTTGGCTAGGTACAAAGATAAAGTGTCGCGAGAATTACACGTGGCATATGAAATTAGGACCAGGGAGAAGAAATGTGTGACTGACACGTCTTTATCTTTATCTACAAATGTGTATGGATTTTTAAAACGCGGGCTGAGCAGATAAGGTAAACGGGGATTTCGTGGCTATATACTTTATCTACAAATGTGTATGGATTTTTGAAACGCGGGCTGAGCAGATAAGGTAAACAGGAATTTTGTGGCTATATAACATGTGAAGTTTCAATAAACTGCAGTTGAGATAGCGCCTTGTCCTGTTTCCCTTCGTCTGTGCCCCTGTATTTTTTCGGCGCTTTTTGTTTGCAATGACCCACTGGCCCAAATCTCCACTTTACTATGCTACAAGCACGAGCCTTTGGTACCGACCACTTGCACTGCAGGAGCGCGTGTGCTTGGACGCTGAAAGCCCGGAGCTCCCTTTTTTAGTTTCTGATATGCTCACACTTAAAGTGAAAAGAAGTATTGTGTTGAGAACATCACATTTTAACAGAAAACTGAACTGTTTAACATGGTGTGCACGTGACATCATCGCACTATATGCGAGTGGTCAGAGATTACTTTTTGCTGAGAAAATAAAATCCCGAGGTGCAAAATGCACACTGCAGAAGGTTCGCGATCTGTGCAACCCATGTATTCAGAACCAAAAATTATTCTTGCTTGGTGCAGCGTCGTGAGGAACGCGCGCGAGCGTCTGGCACCCTGAGAAACGCGCTTTCTGGCAGGGGTGATTTCGCAAACGAAGTAGTTTTGCAGGATCACGCTGTCTGCTCTGTGCCGAAGATGCGGAGCAGAGGAACCTTTACAACACAAAGAAGTTTTTAACCCCCCCCCCCCCACCCCTTTTTCATTTGACGATGTACCTCAAGAGAATACTTCATATTTCTGGGGGACTCCCTCTTTGTTTGGGGGTGCCAATTCGACAATTATATTACTGTCATTGGTTTTGCAGTAATTCTTCATTTATTTTATTTTTGCATCCCAAAACTGTGAACTTTAAACAAAACTGCGAGAATTTGAGCGGCTGCCGACTTCGGCTGTCTGTCAAAGGCCACCAGAATCTTTCTTATCAGGTATCCCTGCCGTACATACTTGTAGTTCTATTTATCGTCAGATTAATAAGCCATATTCAGTCTTTTCAATGCTTCTATTCTCGGGGACAACTTTCTCAGACAGTTCAGCAACAACGAAAACGTGTTTGAGTGCCTCAGTGACGTGTACATGGAAAATAGTTCATGTAACAATTTTGGCACTTTCAGTGAATACCGCTAAGAGGTAATCCCTGACGTTGATAGCTTGCAAAAACACCCATTAGTTTTCCTTTATGCTCAATGGCAGACGCAGAAAAAATAAAGGAAAGAAACAGCTTTCCCATCTTCAACTCGCTATTAGAACAGGCGGCAATGTGATCTGACGCTGATTGTATGCCGCCAGTGTTCATCATAGTCATGCGCTGGGGCTGGCAAAGACAAAAGCATTGGTTCAGATTTAGCCTTTATTAGAGTTCGGCTATTCTCATCTTCGATTGAACACGAGCCAACACGAATGTTTGGCGATGCTGATTGTCAAGAACCCGAGCACTCGGCTCAGGCTCATGACAACCGGGTACGTCACGGTGTCGCATGACACGCGGTGAAAAGTCGTGATGGCTAATGCCCCTGAATAAAAAAGGTAGCGACATATTTTCCTCCTCCTTTGACGCGCACACCTTTTATCTTTATGTTTTGCTTTCTTACACCCGCGCGTCGACTGTAGCGCCGCCTGGTTTGGCCCGAGATAGCAGACGGCCTTCCTATGCTTGAGTCAGAGCGCAGTCAAAGGCTGAAAGACACGCGCAAATACACACACACAGGCTAAAAGCGCACTGTCACGGTCTATCAGCCTCGAAGGACGTGCTCAAAGAAAGACGATGAAAGCCGTGACGTTGCACAGTTGGTGTTATTTGATTGGCGACATGAGCTTATACCATGCACTGCACCTCTACAGCATAGGCATTCTTTCTCCCTGCTCCTCTGACGCGCACACCTTTTATCTTTATGTTTTGCTTTTCTACACCCTCGCGTCGACGGTAGCGCCGCCTGGTTCGCCCAAGATAGGTGGCGTCATTCTTCAAAGGATGTCGCTACTTTTCTGTATAAATGGGCTTTAGTGATGGCATCTGACGTCACGGTGTCAACAACGCTAATACATCTATATTCCGTTGCAACTCAAGAAGGTAGGGCGAGGGAAAAGAAGGCCGGGGACGAAGAAGCAGACGGAACGTTGGAGAAGAGAGCGGGAAATTGACGTTCTGAATTTAACTCGACTTGGGACGCGGTGAGTAATCTACGCCACGGTGCCACGTGACATGACATCATTTGACAGCATGTCTTGAAAGCATGACGTCACGTGGCACACTATTAATCGTAGTGTCAATACAAAAGCGCCACGAAAACCCACAATATCTTACACATTGGAATTCGGTTTATGACAATTTGATCACTACATACAAATGCAGCTGCCAATTTTGACTTCTCCAACACTCATTTTGTAACAAAAAAAATTACCGTGAACCGTTTTGAACCGGTTACCGTTATAATTTTTTACGGTTCAGTTCCGGTTCAGTTCCAAGATGGCGGCGAAAATTTCGGTTCGGTTCAGTTCCGGTTCGGCTAAAAATAACGGTTCTGTTCCGGTTTTCGGTTCGGTTCGGTTCCGGTTCGACACTCTGAGCAAAACTGAGATAAAGTGGAATGTTTGAGTAAAGCTATGAGCCATGTACCGCGGTCCCCTTTGGAGTGTTTATTTTTTCTCGCATAATATGACCAATTCCAGTTTAAAAACATGAGATCGATGCACCGACAGATATAGTCCGATTTTCAGAAATATTAGCTGAGTTTCGGTTTCTGGCTTGTATCGGGCCAGAAACCCTAATTAGCTGAGTTTCGGTTCCTGGGGATAACACTAATTAAACTTGAGGAAGAAAACGAGAAAGGACGGTTGTCCGTCCTTTCTCGTTTTACGCTCGTTCTGTCCTTACGGATAACGCTACTCTCAAAGTTAATTAGAGGGGGTCCACTCGCTTGTGGCTGGGGTAGGCGTCGTTGTGTTGTGTTCCGAGGAGTCTGGACCTTCTTTGTGTTTTGCCGGTTTGTCTTTTGGGAGAAAAACAAAAAATGGGGGGGGGGGGGGGGGGAGGGGGCTCCAAATCTGCACCTGAGTTGTCGTCGAGCAAAGCAATAATAAAAAAAAACACAAGAAAAAAACAACTCGAGAGATGCGTAGGGACATTTAATCGAACGCCGTTTCATCGAAAAAGTGGTCGTCCCGTTCCGAAACTTTCGATTGCAACAATTGGCCGGTATTTTTAAACAAAAAATCCTAATAGCGGAAAAAACAAACAAAAATGTTGCTAACCAAAATATATATATGGGCGGTTTCATTTGGATTCAGGCAACGAGTGGCAGTCGTATTTTTTATTCTGCTTCAAACTTTTACATTTTGTGGAGCATGTTCCTAGAAGAACAATCCTTTTTATTTCCATGTCCTGACATGATTAGTTCCTGAGAAAAAAATCTCAAAGAAGCGGGAAAGAACTACGAGGTTTTGACGATTGTCGTGTGTGGCGTTTTTTAATCACTCTCGATCTCAAAGTATTGAAAAGACGTTGCTGAAGTTGAACAAAAAGTGAAAACCCTCTCTGTTTCATGATTTATTTCTCAGTACTCGTACATGATAAAAACACGAACTTTGCTTAATTTGGAAGGCGATGAATGGTTTTACACGTGGTAATATTTTAAAAGCGATACTAAACATAGTCGACTCAAAATAAAATCCCCCTTTTAGGTCACAGTTGTTCGCGGAGGCATGTTTGGGGATTTTTACAAAAATTGGAGCGACGAATAATAAATAGCAGTTATAATGTCGGCTTACCTACATGCCTATATATCACACTAAAAAAATATAGACGTTCTCTTTTCAATACTTTAAGATCGAGAGTGATTTAAGCGACAATCGTCAAAACCTCGTAGTTCTTTCCCGCTTCTTTGAGATTTTTTTCTCAGGAACGAATCATCTCAGGACATGAAAATAAAAGGATTGTTCTTCTAGGAACATGCTCCACCAAATATAAAAATTTGAAGCAAAATAAAAAATACGACTGTCACTCGTTGCCTGAATCCAAATGAAACCGCCCATATATTTAATCGGGGTTGGTGGAGAAGGGAGGTGGTGGAAACCCCGAATCCATCCGCTTGGTTACAACTCCAGGCATGTCCTCCGTCGTGCCATCTAAGCGTCTGTCGTACGAGAGGACAATGAGAAATTACTTCTTGGTTTGCAAGATTCAATGGTTTCAAAGAAAGAATAAATTTTCAAATATTATTGGCAGAAACTTATGATGCATTCAATGAAACGGCGTTCGGTGAAATGTCCGGTCCCAGGTGCGGTTGGTCTTCTAGTGCGCAACAGAACCTCAGGTGCCTCGCTTTGTGAAAATATGATGACTGAAAACCGGCATCGTCGTTCAGGCATGTGCGATCTTTTTGCGGTTCCGATATAAAAAGAAAAAAGGTGCAGGTCAATGCCAAAGTCGCGAATCTCGGAAAAAAGCTAATAGAAGAAAATCTCACCACAAAACCGACCGACGCGGAGAAAAGCTCACCGGCCTCTTGATGAATGCGGTGGAAACTCACCTACGACTTTCGTTTTCGGAAATGGCATTCTTTTGGTACATGAATAATAGCAACAATCTTTTCCGTATTTTTTGTAGCAACCTATGATTTCTGGTGCGGATGGGTCCTGACACAATTTGGGGGCTCTCTGTGGTCGTCGGGTGCAATGATGAGGTCTCTTCGTTATAGAACTCAACGTTGAGGCGATGTCGTGATAGAAAAAAATACGTGTCTATCACTTTGTTAATTGTTCCTATCCTGCATAACTGTGGACCTCTGCTTCTTCGTTTCTATTGGTGTCTGTAATATACAAATTTTGTATTCCCCACGGGGCCCCCAGAGTAGAGCCGCAAATACTAAATTTAAAAGCTTGATCGTATAATACTTGCGTGGATTTATCTCAGCATCTTTCAGTTTTGTGGTGAGCTTTTCTCCCGTGATCTTCTCGGTGTTGCGCTGTTCTCCGGCGGAAAAAAGCTCACAGAAATCCGGCGGATGCGGAGAAGAGCTCACTACACTTTTGATACATGCGAAGAAAAGCTCACCTTTACAAACCGATCTACCATTATTTCTTCGCAGCTCTCGATATTTTATCGAACTCTGTTCTATCAAAGATATTTATTTCAATGCCATTTATTTGAACCCAATTTCATCGAAGCCGTTTAGTATAGAACGCTGTTTTATGGAACATCATGGTTTCTGGTCAGATCGTTTCTTGTTTTTGTAAATAGTGTTTTGTCTTTGCAACTTTAGAAACTAAACGTTTAATCGGGTGAACAAAATAGAAGGTTAGCGTCGCAGGCGTCGATGTCGGTGAAACAGCAGGATCGAGACTGACTGCGGCTCGCCACGCGGAGCCCCTGGTACACGCATGGGCTTCTGGAACAATCGGCATAGAAGGTTCGGCAGTAGAATCAGCTAACCTCGAATAAGCAACAGGGTTCTAGAACTTACCAGAATGCGACATTATAGAAACAATAAAAAAGTGTATCCGTTACCAGGGATCGAACCTCGGCAATTTGCATCGAAGGTAAGCACGGTAACCGTTAGACCACGGGCGCGCTGCCTACCTGGCCAGCTGCGCACGCGGCAATATTATGTTCCGTTTTGCTTTTGCTTCGTAATAAACAATGACCTCTTTCGGTGATATGGCCTAAGACGGACTTGATACTTTTTGGGAGGTCAGGGGTCGTCGGGTGTCCAGACGGAGGTCCACAATTGTTGCTGTTCGTAGTACTCAACTTTGAGGCACTGTCCTGTTTCCATGTAAATGATAACTAAAAAAAATGAGTTCCCCACTTTTTTAATTGTTCGCATTCTGCAAAATTGTGGATTCGTCTGCCTCTTCCCCATCTTTTCTTCGAAAGTAAGCTATTTTTCTGGTACTGAACAAGAACCCCTGGTTTTACAACTATACGGACACGCAAAAAGCGCAGAATGAGCGGTGAGCAAAGTGTGGACGTGAGTTTTAAATATAAACACCGCAGTGCGAACAATGCCGAGAATATTAAATTTTAAATTTTGAATAAATTATTTCGTAAATGAGCTTTTCTCCGGATTTGCCGGTTTTGCGCTGAGCATTTCACCGGCGAGCTTCTCTCCGGTGAGCTTTTCAACGCCGCCTTTTCTCCAGTGAGATTTTCTTGGCCGCCCAACAGTGACAGCCGACCAAGGGCTCATCGCAGCCAAGACGTGCAATAGACGAACACCATAATAAAAGGTGTGCGGGTTCTTGTCTAATACATTCGCCTCTATTTTGGTTCCCGGACATTTCATCGAACGCCGTTTCGTCGAACGCCGTTTCATCGAAAAAATGGACGTTTCATCGAACGCCGTTTCATCGAATCGCTGACGGCCGTTTCATCGAATGTCTTTTATATAAGAAGTGTGAAAGATGCTCTTTTATTCCCGGATCGAGTGCATTTTCGTGTCATTCACCCATTTCATCGTCAGGTTTTTTAATGTCCAAACTTGTAGCTGTTACAATTTATTTTGATGCAAGTAACCCATGAGGATATTTGTACCGATTTTTATGTTTGTTTCGCATATTATGCTTATCTGTTCACCCCTCTGTATTACCCGATGGGCCTTGAGGGTATTGTAACAAATAAATAAGAAGTCGCACTCCCGGTAAGAGCGCACTCCAACTCATGGAGGCCAGAAGGCGGCTTAGGTTTTGCGCAGGAGCAACAACTTTAGCCATGTGAGCCTCCTAGCCTCTCATGTCTCTTTCTATTGATACTTTTTTACTGCCCGAAGCTTGCATTAGCTAAAGCTGAGGTGCTATTTATGAAACGACACCGAAACATTGTTTTTTTTAGTTCTAAGACTCAATGAAGTCAAAAGTAAGTACGTCACTTCAAATTTTATTGGAAAACTTTCGAGGGCTCATGTGTTCGTGCGACAGCCATTCACCGTTTCAAATGATGAGCAATTGCTCTCAAAAAGTCCCCCACAGCCATGCTCCGTCTGTTCTCATAAAAAAGGCGGACCTTCTCATTTCTTGCCACTATGGCCTTCTTCTGGCGAGGAGGCTCTTGGGAACTCAGCATCGCCTCCAGCTTGTCTTCCGTCAGTTGATGTTCTGCGGCGAGGCAAGTGAAAAACTTCCAGAACCCGGGATGGGCACCTCCGACCAGCTTCAGGAAGCGGGAATGCCACCCTGGCGTTCGATAAGACGGCGTTCGATAAAACGGCGTTCGATGAAATGGCTTCGATGAAACGGTGTTCGATGAAACAGCGTTCTATGAAACGGCATTCGATGAAACGACTTCGATGAAACGGCGTTCGACGAAACGGCGTTCGATGGAATGTCCGGTCCCACTCTATTTTATAGAATACTGAATCAAGAATGTTTTCGTTCGGGTCAAACGAAGAATCTTCAGCGCGAGACTTTCACAACTTCCAAATAGAAACGTGTGACGCGCTACTACCAAAAAGCTTGTTCTGTTTTTAGCTTCACTGAAGAAATCTTCGCAATGTTTGTTTTATTACGGTAGAAATCAGCCTCCACAAGCTGATATGCAAAGCGAATGTCGAAATTAAAACAAAATCGACGAACTCACATATGTTTCTTCCGGATTTAAGATATGTAAACATTTTAAATGCATCTCTGCAGAATATTTGAAATCGCCAAATCAAATCACTTCTACTTCGAACAGAAAGAAGTGGTAAGACAGTATCGACCCTTTGACGCTTCGGTAGCTTTTGTCTGCATGCATTTGGTAACTTCAGGAATCACGCAAGGACCGCTTGAAGCGTGAAATCTTTCACCCCCATTTTCGTAACCCAAAACGCCAACAAAGAACGAAACATCTTCTCAATGGCGCGCTCTGGCGATTGAAAACTAATGACTCACACCCACCCCCAAAATATCTTCGCCGCCGAACAAAAAAGGAAAAAAAAAACAAGAAACATTTCACTCGCATTTGTGCCACCCCAAAACACCAACAAAGACGGAACATCCTCCCAAGGACGCGCTCGGGCGATGGACAACCTACTACTCACTATCGCGATAACGCGCAAAATAGCTTCGCCCGCCAAAATAAAAAAAAAAAAAAAAGCTTTGAGAGGAACTCTCCCTCGAAATCCCGACCGTCAACCCGACGACCTTGAAGATGCAAGTAGTCCGGGGCGCAATAACACATTGCGCAATTTCAAGAGGTAGTATTAGCGACACGCTCATAGATGGCGCCAGGTGACAGCTCGATTTCTGGCATTTCGATGGGCCACAAACTTAGTTAAATTTTATCACAATGAGAATCTCTGGCAAAAAGATCTTGTAAGAGATATATTCAAAAAGTCTTGGTCTTCAATATTGTGGCACCTGAATTTGTATTTAGGCCCTGGTTTATTTTTAAATGTTTATGAAGAACGGAACGAAAAAAGGACCTTTACAAGCAAGTTTAAGTTCCCGTAAAACAATTTTAACATTTAAATCGGGAAATGTAGCGCCACAACCTTACTCAGTTTTTTACTATCTTTCTAATAAAACCATTCCCAGTTCAATCTGTTCGGTGGTTGCTGAGAAAAAATGTCAAAAAGTTGCCATTGGAATTGCATAGGGCTTGGGAACTGCGATATCCTCTTAATAATTTCTGCCGGTGCTCTTCATACTTTGGACATATAATTAGAATGTGTGCAATGTCTTCAATGGTTTCACACTCGGAGCAGTTGTGTGTTTCTAGCTTTCCTACAAGATAAAGGTAATAGTTGGTACAAGATACTTTTAGCCAGTATTCGATGAAGTACGGCTTCACATCGTCTCTTCAGACCACGGGGGCTCAAAACGTCAAATATGAATTGATATGTTTTAAAGATGAGCTGTCGTTGATAACCTTCTTCCAAAAGTGCTCTGCTTTAGATTTCCCTAGATTTCCCTAAAGAGATATGCGAGTATGTGTAGCCATCAAATCGGCCATTTCATTGCCTGTTACACCAGTGACTAGGTACCCATTGAAATGATATGGAATGTCCTAGTAAGACGGTGTCAAAGTGAGCTTTGTGCATTTCTAAAATTAGTGGCACCTTCCCATCAAGGCAACTTCATTTTGGAAATTTCTCATGCCGAAAAGAAAGACGAGAAAGAAACGCTTCATCTTTCTAGTCTTCTGTGCAAATATTAAAATGACAGCTGTGAGTTAGCGCTTCTTCCATCAGTTTGTACTTGACCTTTGCACAATTTATTTTTAAGATGCATATCCAACTAGCCCACCTTAATATTTTAAAACAAGTCCAGCTGGAAAGACACCAAACACAGTTCAAGCACCTTCAGAATTTTATTTTCAAAATGTTTTATATATAATAGGTTGCTCAATTTGAGCAACAATTGTGTAACCTAGTGTTCAAAAATAAAATATGCAAGAAAATGAAGCTAACGTGGAAACAATGTAGTGGCGTCCGAACGCCGGCCACAAAAACACATCAGGAACAAGCATCAACACCTCATAAAATGGCCAATGGCTCCTTGACATTTGGTCCAAACATGCACACGAAAGAAAACTAGAAAGTCTGGATAAAAGCTCAGTGAAATCTGAACAGCCAGGAAAAGACTATCCAACATGGAGTTGAAGCAAAAAGAAGGTGATGCAAGCATGAGGAAACATAATTTCACCAAGAGCACATGGGGGGCATGATTTCCCACATTGCCACACAGGAGTAGAGTAGTAGCTCAGGCAGACATCAAGGTAAAACCAAGCATAAATTAAGGAGGTAACATATGAATGTGGTAGTATTTCCAGAAACTTTTGCTTGGGAGTTTTCTTTAGCAGTCATGTTTGCAAAAGAACAACCAAAATAAAGAGAAAAAAACAACTAACATGTGGGAAAATTAGGAGGCACATCGGTGTGTATGTGGGACCAACCAACTAGGAAGGGCTCCGGCCGGTTCCCCTGCCTGCCAATGCACCACAACACGAAAAAGAAAAAGATGTCTTTTCGCACATGAAGAAGATAAAAATCTGCGACTGGAGTACAGCTCACAAATGCTACGAGCTCATGAGCCCTTGAAGGTCTCGTTCATAGAGGGCAATGACAAACATGGTGCTGATGCCTAGAGAGATGCCCAGTAGCTGTATTCCAAGTTGATGCACCGCTCTGGAGTTGCTGTGGCTCGGGTTCACAGACAGTTCGGGAAGCTACATGGAAAAAAAAAGAAAGAAAGAAATCGAGTGAGCGCCGACAAAAACATTCTACACTATAGTCTGTTCCATGGCAACTGCATCTATGAGTTCAAAGACTAGAACCTACACGTTGCATTTTAACTCTAGTCATGACCAGACCTTCTTAGAAGTTTGAACTGTATACGCTAAAGCATGGTGGATAGTTCACAATCATACTGTCAACAGGAGTACAGTGAGACGTCTCCAGTTTGAATTCCAATCGTCCAATAAGTGCATCCTGTTTGAGTAATTATTAAAAGTCAGTGGAAAAATAAATAAAATTTGGCTGTGCTTAGTAGTCTGAACAGATCCAAGAATAAAAATAATTAAAATGTAAAAGAATAGAAGACCTTAAAAAAGTCAATAAAATCAAATACTATGGGTTTTGTAACACCATTAAATATAGGAAGCTGCTATAGGCATTTTTGCTCTTTCAAACTGTATGTCAATTAATCATTACTATGCGAAAGAAATTTTATTTTATTTATTTATCAATACTGCCAGCCCATTGGGACCAAAGCAGGAGTGAATGATTCAAGTACAATGCACATTTTTCACTGAAAGAATACAACAGTTTCTGTACACATCCTCTTTTTGCACAATATACTTAGCTGCATACACCCAGAATTTTTATTTTTCAAAATTTGATAAAGCATGGTTGGCTTTTATCTTTACAGATATTTAAAGGTTGGTACCTAAAAAATATGAGGGTCACTTGATAAGTATGATAAAAAAGCAAGATAAACACTATTTTTGTCAAATTTATTTTATTTCTCAACATAATCTCCACTGAGGGCTAGACACTTGGTCCAGTGAGTTTCAACAATTTTTCGTCCAAAAAATAGGCTTTCTCAAAGCCTGCAAAATATGCATTTAAAACAATAAAATGCCTTCATTAAAAAAAAAAAAAGAAAGTTTTATGCATTTATGTTTGGAGATTAGAGGGATGAGGAATCGGTTCGAAGCCAAATTCATGCAGTTTTGCCACTGCGATGATCGATTTGTGGGCTGGTCGACCAAGATAATTCCTTGGGTATCCCAAAAAACAGTGGTCATCACTTTTCCAGCTGACAGGACAGTCTTTGCCTTCATCGGTGCACTCTCCCCAGTCGTTGTCCACTGCTTTGACTGCTGCCTCAACTTATTTGTCGAGTGGTGGATCCAAGTTTCATCCACAGTAACGAATCAACGCCAAAAGTTCTCCAGATTGCGATTAAACTTCGCCAAACACTGCATTAAGCGTCCTTTCAACCTTGTTTTTATACTTCGTTTCAGCTTCCGTCCGAGCACAGCCCAAAACTGAGGGACGGTTCGCAACTTCGAGAAGAGCATTCCTACGCACCACAAAGTAGCCCGCAAAGATTTTTTCTTTTATAACTGTTTTGTGCGTAAACATTGCACAATATTCCAGATGTGTATTGCTGAGAATGATTTGCAACTAAAGGAACTAAATATCTGAAGTTTATGTTTTTATTAATATGTGTAAATGCATGTGGTTTGGTGAAAACAAGTACATCCGCTGGCAACAGAGCTGTAGCGCTCGGTTTTTCTGTGTGATTTCATTCCCGTAATGTCCGAATCATGTGCGTCGCTGCTTTCATCACCGAGTCGCTTCAGAACGTCTATTCGCAAAGGCAAGCTTGGGCGTCAGGCGCGAGAAGCCGTGATGAATGACTACTTTAAATTCGGCAGGAGACTCCGGCCGCGTCGTATCGCGAATGCGTTGCAAACAAGAAAAGCGTCCGGGCCACTACAACTCGCTGATACACGGCGAAATCAGGGCACCCCTTTACCTGCCCATCACATTGAATGCCGAGAAGCTGGTGGAAAGACTGCGCCTCAAGCCCTGGTATATCCGGACAATACTATGAAACATCAACGGCCGGGTCATCGGGCACCTTGCAATGTGTACTTACATCTCGAAACTATGCCGAAATGCCAAAAAAGGGGAAAGCTCGGACAGACGCCAGCGGCCAGCCTACATACTGACATCCCCTGTGACTAAATTTCAGAACGTGAAAGGGCACTTTAAACCTGTAGCAGACGATACCGTTGATACACCTGTAGCAGACTAAATACTCGGCGAGCACGAGCGGCACGGACTACCAGCGGCGCAGCGGAGAGATACAAAAGTGCAGGCGAGATCGCGTGACCTATTGTCGGCGTGCGATTGGCTACGGCCACATGTAGTTTTGGCTGCGCTCGGACGGAAGCTGAAACGAAGTATAGTCGACGGTGAGCAGTTTCGGCACCCATCGTGCACACACCTTTTTCATGTCCAATGTTCCGCGTAGGATATTGTGAACACGTTCAGTTGAGATGCCTATCGTTTCAGCGATTTCACACACTTTCACTCGACGGCCTTCCAAAATGATGTCGTGAATTGTTTCAACGATTTCCTTCGTGGTGACCTTAACTGGGCGTCCAGAGCATGCTTCATGTTCAGTAGATGTTTGGCCACATTGAAACTCATTGATCCAAAAATAGACCGTCTTCAACACCGGCGCAGAACCCTCGTGAACTTCATCCAACTCTGCTTTCATCTGCGCAGGGGTCCACTTTTTGAAATTAAAATGTTAGATCACCGCATAGAACTAGTTCTTCTTGTTTTTCCATTTTTGTGGAAGCTGATGAAAAGCCCGCTTCAAAAATTTCTCGAGCGTGAACCACGTGTCGCTTGTGGCTGAAATCAGGCCTGAGCTAGTTTGAAAAACCATAGTTTCCAGCCGTAATATCATCACATGAACTGTAGCACCATCTCGGAGAAATTTACCAAACTTATCAAATGACCCTTGTACATAAACAGCAAAATGACTATACGATGTCAAAACAACTTAGCACTGAAAAATATCGTAGAAAGTTTGCAAAAGCTGGAAATGAATTAATGTCACCAACGTGACTGGGTAGCTTGTTCCATAGATTTATTGCATGCATAAAAAATGACTGTTTAAAAAGATTTATTCGAGCAGTAACTGGAGTCACAATTTTTTAACGGTGTAAGCGTTCAGAGTAGAAGGTAGAGTAGACGGTTCTTGGTTTCAGGTATCAATTCTTAAGAATTTATTATAAATCCAAAAGAACAACTTAACGCACCGGCATGACCTAGTGATTAGTTTAGGGGTTGTAACTTTGCTGAAGATTTAAGTCTCGTAACCAACATTGATCACCTAAAATCTAAAAAAAAAAAAAATTGTGCTGCCAGTGATTGGACATTTTTAAGCTCTTTAACACGGTTTACCTGCTAGGGATCCCCAAGCTTCGGACGCATATTCTAGGATAGGTCTAATAATAGCTTTATATGCTGGAAGCGTTCTCCTAAGATACTGCGATTTGTTCGTTGATCGCTTTCTGATGTACTCCACATGGCGGTTCCATTTTAAATCACTTGAAAAGATTTCACCCAGATATTTATAGCTGTTAGCTTTTTCTAATCAGACTCCATCAGCCTCGCAATTAAAATTTCTAATATTTTTCTTTGTTGAAATATGCATTTACTGAGTTTTGTTGATGTTATCTAGCATGTTATATTCACGACACCAAAACGCCATGCCAGGTAGCATATTGTTTAGCTTTATTTGGTTCTGAACTGATAAAACAGGGGAATAAAATAATGCAGTCATCAGCGAACATTCATGTTTTCATGGGGCCGTTAGCAACAAATCCAAACAAACTGTTGACGTACACGAAGAAGAGTAGAAGGCCCAAGACACAACCTTGTGGTACCTCAGAGTACGCACCAAGCATTCCTGAATGGGTACCATTGACATCCACAAATTCTTGGCGATTTGTGAGATATGTGTTAAACCATCCGATTAGACATATGGGAACACCAAGGTCTATTATTACTTTCACTAGTTTACGACGAGGTACTCTGTCGAAGGCCTCCAACAGGTCAATGAACACTGCATCCACCTGCTTACGATCATTCATACAGCTGGTTATTTCATGATGAAATTCAATTAACCGAGTCACGGTTGACAAGCATCTACAGAAACCATGTTGGTTGGGGTCTAGCACAGCATTTTCCTCTAGGGAAGAAATGAGCTGTCTGGTTACAATGTGATCGTGTGATTTACAAGATGTGGAGATATAGTAGAACCTCGTTGATACGTTTCCGGTTCATACAATTTCCCGGTTCATAGGTTCGCGAGTGAGGGCACGGAAACGTCCCATAGAGCTGCGCTGTTTCTTTTCCGGTTCATACGTTCCCGGATAACACGATTTCCTGGAAAATATGCTCAACATTCTGCCAAATGTCGATCGGATTATAAGTTTTTTTGGCAATCAACGGAGCTCCGAACGAACGCCAAGGCATACACGGCGCGCACGTGCGGAACGGTCTGGCAGTGCCCGCTGATAATGCCGCCGCTGCGTCTATTGTTCTCCGCAACTTCCAAGAGCCGTCCGGGTGATTAAAGCCGTTTACAGAACACACAGCGAGGTTTTACTGTCTTAGCTCATTATTCGATTCGTCAAAGAATTGTTCCCATGAAATAATAACAAAGGATTCCGAGTGATTGCAACTCCGGCGGCGCCGTACTAACCGCTTGTAACAACAGTGCGTCCATATGGTGCTGTTGTTCACTTTCCTCTTGTCAACTGCCACCGCTGGCGAAAGTGGCACGAATGCTGTCATAATGAGCAACCGAAGCAGCAGCGTAAATATCGAAACCCAAATACAGCTGTCTGCCAATCGTTCGCCCGTGCGAGCGCATGTTCTCTTCAGTTGTTAACACCATACTAGTACGTTCGCTTTCGGCTTTTCAAGCGTTTCCGAAGTAGACACGTGATTATGAGTCACTCTCGGTAACTCCAGCAAGCTCTTTGAGGCACTGTTCCAAGGGCTGAAAGCACCGTTTCCAAGAGTGCGCAAGAGTAACTCTAGACTATGACATACAAGGGAGCCGTAGCGGTTGTAGTAAATGAACAAATCTGGCATTCACCGCACAAAACATGTCTTGGTTAATGCAATTCTATAAAAATTTCTGATATACCGTATTCTGAAAATTTTAAGCTAACGACCCATAAAGAGGACCAAATAAAAATGGCAAATTTATTGATAACTTTATGAAAACTAATTGGATATCTGAAATCACTACTGACAGATACATCAGTACCCTGAATTTCAGCACGATAAATGAAAGATAAAAAACACAAAGTTAAAGACCAGCCTCCCCCTTAAAATCTCCCTCTATTATTAATTTATTTTGATTATTAGTGTTTGCGATCAGGTAATCAGCTATTTTCATCAAGTCTTCTGGAGATGGCCCGGGTTCTCTGTTGACAGATCCTAATGTTATGCTAAAGTCCCCCAAAATTTAACTTGCAGCAGACACTTTTTGTGTCATCCGCTTGTTCTAAAGACTGACAAACTTGGTTTTCCTGAAAGGCTATAGCAATGCTGTCACCTTGGGAACATCTACCTTTACGGATTCGCCTGTAATTAGGTGACACCGCTTCACTGTCTTAAATTCAACCAGGCAGCCAGGTTTTTGATACCATGTGGGTCCTAGGAAAAAAATCATGGCTTCCATTTGATCAGTATTATTAACAAGACTTCTTCCATTTAATGGTTAACTCTTGGCTACCTCTTATCTGCCTCGCCAGTCTGTCATGCTGAAAGACTGGGTTGCGGAAGACCAGTCCTCCTGACTTTCACCTTATCGTTGTTTTTTTTTTTTTATGGTCCCAGATGTAGATTTCACCAGATGTAGATTTCGCCGTATTACATGTTTGCTTCCTATTCCAAGACCGAGCCTTCGAACAATCCTAGTTTGCATTCTTCTTTTCCGATTGCGACCAACAACATGCTTGTCATCAAGAAAATCAGGAAGGTCCGCCGATAAATCGTAACTCCTTACCATATCCACCAGGGCAATGTAAAGAAACATGCCACCCACGCCGGCAAAAATCCACGATGAAGCTGAATGGATGTTGCCCAGGGAGATGCCGATGGCCATTCCCACGAGGCAGAGGATGGACGAGAGGATGTTGTAGAGCATGGCCTGTTTCACCGACATGCCTGCCTTCAGGAGGACGGCAAAGTCTCCTGCAGTTGAAATTGCAGGCACCGTATGTGAGCGAGAGACCACCACTAATGCAACTAGATGCTGCAAGCTGCACAATGTAGCTCACTCTAGCCAGATTGTTGATGTCAATACAATTACTGCAAAACATTAAAAAGGACTAATATAACTAGAAGCTGCAAAATGAAGCTCTTCCTAGTCACCTCGTCAATGTCAATACAGTTACTAGTGAACATTCAGGAGCTGGTTTCATCCAGTGCTGTGAATAACTCTTAAAAAGTATGATCAAGTTACAGTTACCTGACCAGTTAAATTTTTATAAATGTATCTAGCTACAGTTACAAAACAAAAAGTGAAGTTGCAAAATCTTTTTAATAATCCCACAATGTTAATGTGTGCTGAAACTGCTGAATCAATATCTCCAAAAATGGAGGACAAACCAATTTCTTACTCTATTAGCATTCACAATATCCAGTGGTGGTCCAGCCATTTTAGGTTTTGGAGCAATTTTTGGAGCAAGAAAAACCCAATTTCGGAGCAATTTGTATCACATAAACTTCCCTTTTGGAGCAGGGAAAAGCTAGTTTTGGAGCACCTTGGTATCAGGAAAACTAAACATTTCGGAGCAGCATGAACATAGAGCAGTTCTGTGCCATGTCTTTATTATTCTATATATATTACGGCTGCCCTTGTCAATCTTACCTTACCCCCCATATATATATATATATATATATGTCTGTGTGCCACGAACATCTGAATTTCATATAGTAATTTACAAAGAAAAGAACTCACCATAAGAAAACCATTTTATTTATGACAGAACATTCTTGCAGCTAAAGCTCAACTATGTAACAAAATATCACAGATGAAAACTAAAATATTGCTTAATACTTCTTGCCTTTTGACTGTAGGCTATATATCACAGGTGAAAAAAAAATATTGACTCAATGCTTTTTGCATTTCTTTTTCAGTTCGTCCAGCTCGCAAAGAGTGCGTGACAAAGTAGCATTGGCTTCAGCTAACATAGTTTGGCCACCTTCTACTTTTTCCAAGCTTTGAATTGCAGAGGACGTAAAATGCATCAGTTTTGTGAGTCCCCTTTTTGCACCAGAGACTAATTAAATCATTATTTGAGTCCACCTCACTGAGTACTGAATCTTTAAACTTGGTGCTTCGCTCTAGAAAAAAAGGACAAAATTACAATTTTAAACAAACCAAGAAAATACGCCAAAACTTTTTTGCCATGATCTACAAACTTTAAAGTTACCGCGGTGAATATGTATTTACACAATTGTAAGTCGACCTGTTTTTCGTGATCGTGATAAATATACTCAAGGCGTCCGACAATCCGAAACTATAGCGATTTATTAAACATGTTTGTAAGCTCTCTTCTGAGTTCGCACGCAGTGCGATCAGTATGACAACCAAGGGGTGACCAATCGTTTACGGCATTTGACATGAAAAGGAACACGCAACAATTCGCAACAAGGAAATCAAGCAACGACCACGCGATCGAAAAGAGTACCACGTTCGGTAAATTTCTACTATGGGGTCTGTAACTTAAAACGCGCAAGCAGCAAAAAAAAAAGTACTCACTTTGGCTCATCTTCAAGAGGACTTAGTAGTGGCGATGCAGAAATGAACAGCCACAACGCCGCATATCAAAACGGTCGCAACAAAACAATAATGCGCAATAATGCCACTGGGCCGGAAACCTGAATTGGATTGTGATGGCTATGGTAACGTGACTCTACCCTTTATATCGGGCGGCAGCATGCGCCACCTAGCCTAGAAAATAAAACTCCCACCGGGTTGCCAGCCGAAAACGCCATTCTTCCAAAAAAGGATTCGTTCACGGACCGACTAGCCCTTTTTGGCGCAGACTGGCGCGGTTTGGCGCAGTTTGGCGCAATTTGTGTCTTTAGGCGCAGCAAGGCGCAGGTAAAGGAGAATTTATCAAAATGGCGCAATTGGCGCAGCTGGACCACCCCTGAATACCCAAATCCCTTTTGTTTTGGTCTGAAATGTTTTGGCCAGATTTCCTAAATATTCCAAGAAAAATGCCTATCCATTTTTTTTTGTTCCTAGCTATGTTAGCAACATAGCAGGGGAATGTTCCCATTTCAAGAACCTTCAACTAAAGAGAGACTAAAAACAAATCTCGGAATATAAACCAAAAGAAGTGAAAATTGCAGCAGACAAGTTTGCTGGTGAATTTATAAACCCATAATTCCCAACACGCAAGTACAATGATCCTACATTAAAACACAATTGTTACTAGCATATTAAAACAAAAGAAAAGTCAATTGCACATACCTAGCTCATGTGGGAGTTCGTGGCAAAAGACAGCTATAGTTGTGCTGAGGCCTCCGGAAAGACCCGACGCAAACGAAGCACCTGAGAAGCAAAAAAAAATATAATGACAATGTTAACGAGGTTGACTACCTCAAGATGAAGTACGGTTAAAAATCTCCTTGAGGTACAGTAAAAGGTAATGTTCCCAGTACAGTCTGTAAGTTTGCATTTATTCATTTTTTTGCATTGTGAGTATTGCCAACATCCTAGTGGTGGTTGTTCCGGCCTGCCGCTCTGTTTCCAATCTTTTCGGCAACGGATTTGACGACAGTCGGTAAGGAGCGACGTTCGACAGCTCAAATCAACTGCCCGGCCCATAAAAATGATGCAAAGATGGCTACCCACAAAGAGGAGAAAGTGGGAGGAGTCCCTAGGAGAGACCAGAGGAGGGAGGCTCTGGGGAATCTATCCCTACAACTTCTCGTGCATTTCTGTGAAGCTCAGGGGTGGAAGCAAGCTTCAGCCTTTTGGAGCAGTTCTGGGAGCAGCAAAGATGCCCCTTTGCAGCAGCTTTGGAGCAGTAAAAGTTCTGCTTTGGAGCAGCTCAGGAGCAACAAAAGTCGAGTTTCGTAGCAGTATACGTAAATCTTGGAGCTGGTCACCCAGGTAAAACTCGAGGTTTAAGTGCACGTGTGTTTTTCTAAATACAAAAAATATCAACGAAAAAGCATCTCCATGTGACACCCCAGAACCGTTTCCAAAGCGAAAACATGAATGTCGTTCTTCTGCTCCCCTAGTTTGTCTGCAGCGTAATGGCGTGGATGGCTACGTTTCGCTTACTGCCGAGATTGCGGCCATCTATGATATACAGTTGAAACTCGATTTAACGAAGTCGTCTTTTAAGCTGAAAGATTCGTTAAATTGCAATATTTCGCTGGACAGAGGTTTTTGTATTTTAGCATTGCAATTGGTCTTCCAGGCTCCCAAAACCCTCCAATTGCCTCACATCTTGCAAGTCAGCGTTTACAAATAAGATTACACTACAAAATGTGGCAGGAATAGAAGAATGCAGTTCATCGACCCTCATTTTGTATGGTTATGGGAGCAGTGCCTAGCACCGCAGGAGAGCATGCCGTCGGGAAAGCAACTGCAGTCAGAAACCGACCATTAGCACTTATGGTAGCCACAATGCTGTCTTTCAACTTCGAAATTGTTGAACCGAAATCTGCGAAATTTCATACTCTATTTACACAAATGCAGGTCGACCTATTTATAAAATTTTGAATATTTGAAGTATCATTTACGATACAGTGTACTAGACACACGGCTATTTTTATGGCAGCCTGCCGCCACAGCACTGTCCGCCATATTACCATGATGGCTAGAGACAAAACAACTCTAGCAAAAAGATGGCTGACCGTAGCCACAATCCTGTGCATAGGCAGAGCTGGGCAAATGGGATCCAGCAAATAGGTATAAAGATCAGTGGGCATAACTAAAAAAAAAAACAAAGCTTGTTTAGGAGTTTAATAACAAAAAAGTGATCGACAAAACTAGCAAGTAAGACCATAAAACGGGAGTTTTCCTCAGAAGTCAATATCTTGGATGCGTCCTAGACCAACGGTTTAGAATTTGCTTCGCTCGGCAGGGAATTCCCACTGTTCTCCTTGCCCTCCAGCCGGCTTGCTGTTTGTGCGCCAGCGCGAGTATTTGCCACATACGTCATTTACAAGAAAGTCTACAGATGATCGAGGCGACCAATTATCGCTTTTATATCTTACATTTACAATACGAATGAGGAGCGTGGAAGCGGCCTCAGCAGAAGCACCATATCCCAAACAGGCAAAAACAATAATATATTATGCCAATTAAATGTTTGTTTAATTTTGTAGAGTAGCTGTCCCTTTCCCCAAAGATTAGATGATAGGTGAACACATTCCAGTATGCTTTTAGATACGTCTATATACCATAAAGTCGTGAAAAAAAAAAAAAAATCGCCCAACCAAAACGAAAAGGTAAATGTTGTGTGTGTGTTGGTGCGTGTGTGTGTGTACGGGGGACACGGGGCACTATAAGTTACGTGAAACAGGAACTCTTCAACTTCTAAGTTTCTTAATATTTCCCTCGCCACAGTCTGGGGTTTCAAACATCATGATTAACTATCCCCAGCTCGCCTGCGCACTCACTGTCTTTTATTAATGATACGTATCGCAGACACGACGAACTCGATTGAGCGATAAGTTATGCAGGAATTCGCTATGAAGTCCTCTGTTATGAGTATGGGAGCAGAACGCAGATGCAGCGCAATTGCACTTATACACACACACGCTGCTGACACGACCCCATTGGTATGGTAATTTCAAAACAATAGGGATTCTCAGCAAACTGTTACCGTGTTCCGTGTACCACACTAACGGAGCTTTTGAAGCATGCTTTTAAGCGTGTGCCTCGCAGTCATGGTATCACTCGGGAGCGCACTTAAAAGCATGCCTCGAAAGCTCCGGTATTATGCGGTATGCGGAACACGGTAATGGTCTGCTACAAGTCCCTATCGGTTCAGAATGACCTAAGCGAACACAACAAAATAAACCACTGTGGCACTTAATAAAAAAAAAAAAATACTCCAATAATTAAAAAAAAAAAAAAATTCCGCTAGTTTTGGCACAACATGTGCGCTTGGGAGCAGGATGGCGCAGTGAAAGTGGATTGGTGCAAAATGGCGCAGTGCTTCCGCCCCTCGAAGCTGCACTTCCGTCGAAATTCGCACGTGACCCGTGCTTCCTTTGACTTTATGTCAATTCTGACACGGGTAATACGCGAGAAAATACGGTATGTGGCTTAGACCTGCTAAGATAAGGCTTAAACGAGAAAGACGTTTTACTTAGGGGCAGGGACAATCGAGAAAACGTGGAGGCCCAGGGACCCCGAGAGGGTGCTCTGGGAAACCCTTGTGTTCTAGGAACACTGCCAGAGAACGCACATGCGAGTGCACGACACCCAATTATTCCAGGCGGCGTTGACCGCAAGCGGACACCCACCAATCGCCAGCCCGTCCGAGAAGTTGTGTAGGCCATCCCCGATGATCACCATCCAGGCCATGGCCGCCAC
This sequence comes from Ixodes ricinus, assembly GCA_037355805.1. Taxonomy (NCBI): domain Eukaryota; kingdom Metazoa; phylum Arthropoda; class Arachnida; order Ixodida; family Ixodidae; genus Ixodes; species Ixodes ricinus. The sequence continues at coordinate 2,437 of JAZHYW010025594.1, read as the reverse complement.
TGTGGAGGGCACCTCGTGGCTGTGCCCATGGTGGTGGTGGTGGTGGTGGTGGTCAGCCACCGTCAGGGTGAAGCTGTGCTCCTCGCCTGTCTGCCGGAACACCAGAGTCTCCGTGTGGCACTCCTCTGTGCCAGGGTCCCGTGACCCGTGGCACAGGGGTGCCGGTGGCTGCTGTCCTCCTCGGGGGTTGGAGGAGAGGGGGGACACCTCCCAGCGGCCATCTTGGAGCCCCCATTTTTCACAATCACCACCAGATCCTGATTCTTGTCCGGCTGCAGCGGGGCATCGCCGTCGCCAGCATGCAAGTGGTGGTCGTGGTCCTTCAAGTCCACAATCTCCATGTAGCCGTTTCCGCCGCCATTGTCACCGAGCGGCGACAGCTCCAGCTCTTCCGCTGGGACGGCTGTCAAGTCTAGAAAATAAGAGAGAGAGGACGGTACAGATTTATCGTACCCCCGTCTATAGGGTATCTATCATACAACTAAATTTTTTGTTACTGAAAAAGAAAAAAAAATGCTGCAGTTCTCTTCAGCATCTTCTAGGAAGACCACCTGTCAAATATAATGATGAAATTACAATAAATATTTCTTAAACAGGTCACAAACATTTGACAATTTCCCAATCGCTGCATTTGCCTTAGAGGTCATTACATTCAAAAACTGCCACCCGACGCACTTGAGGCGACACATTAAGTTGCCTGGTCACGACTGCTCTTTTTGTTTGTTCAGTTCAAATTCTTTTTCATCTCGTTGCCTCCCTCTACCTGGACAGGTACTTTTTTATGCGAGGCATAAGAAGCATTAAGGCATCATTAGCAAGAGCCCACTCAAGCTTCCATCTCTTTCACTAGCACACACACACTTCTGTTGCGCTTGGTTTGCCTCGACTACTTAGTTGCACCTCACGTCTCCATCAAGTATCATGCCATTGCACTTGGACAGTGCCGCTCGCATCAAGTTTCATAACTTCAGACCAGCGCACTATCACCAAGCTTCACTATTCTGCGCCGGTGCGAGCGTCGACCTTCACCACTTGGCACCAGTGCACTAGGAGCAGCGGCTGACGTGGGGAAATTTCCAAGTCAAGATTATAATGCAATTAAATGCAAAGGTGCAAGCGAGCTGGACAAGAGCAGCTGAAAATAATCCCTGGAGAAGAGGAGCACGCGGGACAAAGGACAAACACAAATCTCCAAACACAGCTAGGTGTCTGGTGCGCGACCGAACCGATACCCAGACCAGGCGGATTTTTTCGGTCGCGCACCAGTCACTAGCTGTGTTTGGAGATTTGTGTTTGTCCTTTGTCCCTCTTGTTCCCCTTCTCCAGGGATTATTTGTCATCCAGGTCAACTTTGTGGGCTCGGAAGTTTTTCCCTTTAATAAAACTACATTCACTGATTATAATTATAGGTCAATCACTACAGTCGACTCTTGGTAGCTCAAAGTAACTTTATTCGAATGTTTGGTTAGTTTGAAGCAGAGGTGCAATCCCGGCAATTACATTTCTATGGGACAAATTGCACAGTAATTCGAAGTTTAACCTTTGGAAATAGTTAATTCGAAGGATTTTGTTTTACATGCTCGAGAACTCCGGCAACTCTAGGAACATGAAGAAGCTGCGTGATTATGTTGACCAAGCATTGCCCCCGTACACACTTTATCGCTACCATGTGAGCGGTCGGGAACAAGTGCGGTGTGCGACTAAGATGGCAGGTGGCCAGACCAATGAAGCAGCCAAGTCAGCCAAGCCAAGCCAGCATGCCTGTGGAGTGCGCATATCATGGCGTCATTCCTATAAAAATTATGAAGGAAAGCGTGGTTGTGCAGTGTGTACAGCCAATAAAGCTTGGTTTGAGGCATTACCCAGCCCTACGAGATGTTTTGTCCATAGAATATATTGAGCGTCAACAATCATGCTGTGGTATGTATTGCACTTTCGGACAGTAGACATTGTGAGAGTGGTTAGGCTTAAGGACCCATGAAACGGAATTTTGGACTGCAATATATCAAGGTGTATTGGTATTTTACTAATAGTACATCGTTCAGTGGGCCAAAAAAAAAAAAGTAGAAAGTCAAAAGCCTGACTTTCGGTGCGAAAATTTGAAAAAAAGCAGCGGACTATTTCGTACCTCCCTTTCCTTCGTAAGCTCGCTGCCTCTTCTCTGTCAACATCCGCGGACCCCGCAGCGCGTCCGCCGGGCCCCCGCAGCGCGTCACCGGGCCCATACGAACGTCACCGACACCGGAGCTCACTTGATCACTTCACCCCTAAGCTGACATTGTGGTGGAAGCTACGTGCTTGCCGGACCAATCAGCCGCCTCCCTTTCTCCATCTGACCTCATTCTCTGCGCGAGGCTATGCGCGAGAGGCGTGATCACGTGGCACAAGTGTGGCTTGCCCAAGGAGCACGTAGCTTCCACAGCACTGTCAGCTTCAG
>JAZHYW010025593.1:0-19356 GCA_037355805.1 Ixodes ricinus | reverse complement strand
GCTGGTCACCCAGGTAAAACTCGAGGTTATAAGTGCACGTGTGTTTTTCTAAATACAAAAAATATCAACGAAAAAGCATCTCCATGTGACACCCCAGAACCGTTTCCAAAGCGAAAACATGAATGTCGTTCTTCTGCTCCCTAGTTTGTCTGCAGCGTAATGGCGTGGATGGCTACGTTTCGCTACTGCCGAGATTGCGGCCATCTATGATATACAGTTGAAACTCGATTTAACGAAGTCGTCTTTTAAGCTGAAAGATTCGTTAAATTGCAATATTTCGCTGGACAGAGGTTTTTGTATTTTAGCATTGCAATTGGTCTTCCAGGCTCCCAAAACCCTCCAATTGCCTCACATCTTGCAAGTCAGCGTTTACAAATAAGATTCCACTACAAAATGTGGCAGGAATAGAAGAATGCAGTTCATCGACCCTCATTTTGTACGGTTATGGAGCAGTGCCTAGCACCGCAGGAGAGCGTGCAGTCGGGAAAGCAACTGCAGTCAGGAAACCGACCACTGGCACTTACGGTAGCCACAATGCTGTCTTTCAACTTCGAAATCGTCGAAAGGCGAAATCTGCGAAATTTCATACCGTATTTACACAAATGCAGGTCGACCTATTTATCAAATTTTGAAAATTTGAAGTATCATTTACGGTACAGTGTACTAGACACACGGCTATTTTTATGGCAGCCTGCCGCCACAGCACTGTCCACCATATTACCATGATGGCTAGAGACAAAACAACTCTAGCAAAAAGATGGCTGACCGTAGCCACAATCCTGTGCATAGGCAGAGCTGGGCAAACGGGATCCAGCAAATAGGTATAAAGATCAGTGGGCATAACTAAAAAAAAACAAAGCTTGTTTAGGAGTTTAATAACAAAAAAGTGATCGACAAAACTAGCAAGTAAGACCATAAAACGGAAGGTTTTCCTCAGAAGTCAATATGCTTGGATGCGTCCTAGCCCAACGGTTTAGAATTTGCTTCGCTCAGCAGGGAATTCCCACTGTTCTCCTTGCCCTCCAGCCGGCTTGCTGTTTGTGTGCCAGCGCGAGTATTTGCCACGTACGTCATTTACAAGAAAGTCTACAGATGATCGAGGCAACCAATTATCGCTTTTATATCTTACATCTACAATACGAATGAGGAGCGTGGAAGCGGTCTCAGCAGAAGCACCATATCCCGAACACGCAAAAACAGAAAATATATTATGCCAATTAATGTTTGTTTTAATTTTGTAGAGTAGTTGTCCCTTTCCCCAAAGATTAGATGATAGGTGAACACATTCCAGCATGCTTTTAGATACGTCTATATACCATAAAGTCGCTGAAAAAAAAAAACAAACCCAACCAAAACGAAAGTAGGTAAATGTTGTGTGTGTGTTGGTGCGTGTGTGTGTGTGGTACGTGGGGACACGGGGCACTATAAGTTACGTGAAACAGGAACTCTTCAACTTCAAAGTTTCTTAATATTTCCCTCGCCACAGTCTCGGGTTTCAAACATCATGATTAACTATCACCAGCTCGCCTGCGCACTCACTGTCTTTTATTAATGATACGTATCGCAGACACGACGAACTCGATTGAGCGATAAGTTATGCGGGAATTCGCTATGAAGTCCTCTGTTATGAGTATGGCAGCAGAACGCAGATGCAGCGCAATTGCACTTATACACACACACGCTGCTGACACGACCCCATTGGTATGGTAATTTCAAAACAATAGGGACTCTCAGCAAACTGTTACCGTGTTCCGTGTACCACACTAACGGAGCTTTTGAAGCATGCTTTTAAGCGTGCGCCTCGCAGTCATGGTATCACTTGGGAGCGCTCTTAAAAGCATGCCTCGAAGGCTCCGGTATTATGCGGTATGCGGAACACGGTAATGGTCTGCTACAAGTCCCTATCGGTTCAGAATGACCTAAACGAACACAACAAAATAAACCACTGTGGCACTTAATAAAAAAAAAAAATACTCCAATAATTAAAAAAAAAAAAAATTTCGCTAGTTTTGGCACAACATGTGCGCTTGGGAGCAGGATGGCGCAGTGAAAGTGGATTGGCGCAAAATGGCGCAGTGCTTCCGCCCCTGGAAGCTGCACTTCCGTCGAAATTCGCACGTGACCCGTGCTTCCTTTGACTTTATGTCAATTCTGACGCGGGTAATACGCGAGAAAATACGGTATGTGGCTTAGACCTGCTAAGATAAGGCTTAAACGAGAAAGACGTTTTACTTAGGGGCAGGGACAATCGAGAAAACGTGGAGGCCCAGGGACCCCGAGAGGGTGCTCTGGGAAACCCTTGTGTTCTAGGAACACTGCCAGAGAACCCACATGCGAGTGCACGACACCCAATTATTCCAGGCGGCGTTGACCGCAAGCGGACACCCACCAATCGCCAGCCCGTCCGAGAAGTTGTGTAGGCCATCCCCGATGATCACCATCCAGGCCATGGCCGCCACTGTGGAGGGCACCTCGTGGCTGTGCCCATGGTGGTGGTGGTGGTGGTGGTGGTCAGCCACCGTCAGGGTGAAGCTGTGCTCCTCGCCTGTCTGCCGGAACACCAGAGTCTCCGTGTGGCACTCCTCTGTGCCAGGGTCCCGTGACCCGTGGCACAGGGGGTGCCGGTGGCTGCTGTCCTCCTCGGGGGTTGGAGGCGAGGGGGGCACCTCCCAGCGGCCATCTTGGAGCCCCCATTTTTCACAATCACCACCAGGTCCTGACTCTTGTCCGGCTGCAGCGGGGCATCGCCGTCGCCAGCATGCAAGTGGTGGTCGTGGTCCTTCAAGTCCACAATCTCCATGTAGCCGTTTCCGCCGCCATTGTCACCGAGCGGCGACAGCTCCAGCTCTTCCGCTGGGACGGCTGTCAAGTCTAGAAAATAATAGAGAGAGGACGGTACAGATTTATCGTACCCCCGTCTATAGGGTATCTATCATACAACTCAATTTTTTGTTACTGAAAAAGAAAAAAAAACGCTGCAGTTCTCTTCAGCATCTTCTAGGAAGACCACCTGTCAAATATCATGATGAAATTACAATAAATATTTCTTAAACAGGTCACAAACATTTGACAATTTCCCAATCGCTGCATTTGCCTTAGAGGTCATTACATTCAAAAACTGCCACCCGACGCACTTGAGGCGACACATTAAGTTGCCTGGTCACGACTGCTCTTTTCGTTTGTTCAGTTCAAATTCTTTTTCATCTCGTTGCCTCTCATGTGCATTTCTCTACCTGGACAGGTACTTTTTCATGCGAGGCATAAGAAGCATTAAGGCATCATTCGCAAGAGCCCACTCAAGCTTCCATCTCTTTCACTGGCACACACACACTTCTGTTGTGCTTGGTTTGCCTCGACTACTTAGTTGCACCTCACGTCTCCAACCAAGTATCATGCCATTGCACTTGGACAGTGCCGCTCGCATCAAGTTTCATAACTTCAGACCAGCGCACTATCACCAAGCTTCACTATTCTGCGCCGGTGCGAGCGTCGACCTTCACCACTTGGCACCAGTGCACTAGGAGCAGCGGCTGACGTGGGGGAAATTTCCAAGTCAAGATTATAATGCAATTAAATGCAAAGGTGCAAGCGAGCTGGACAAGAGCAGCGAAAATAATCCCTGGAGAAGGGAACACGCGGGACAAAGGACAAACACAAATCTCCAAACACAGCTAGGTGTCTGGTGCGCGACCGAACCGATACCCAGACCAGGCGGATTTTTTCGGTCGCGCACCAGTCACCTAGCTGTGTTTGGAGATTTGTGTTTGTCCTTTGTCCCTCTTGTTCCCCTTCTCCAGGGATTATTTTCGTCATCCAGGTCAACTTTGTGGGCTCGGAAGTTTTTCCCTTTAATAAAACTACATTCACTGATTATAATTATAGGTCAATCACTACAGTCGACTCTTGGTAGCTCAAAGTCACTTTATTCGAATGTTTGGTTAGTTTGAAGCAGAGGTGCAATCCCGGCAATTACATTTCTATGGGACAAATTGCACAGTAATTCGAAGTTTAACCTTTGGAAATAGTTAATTCGAAGGATTTTGTTTTACATGCTCGAGAACTCCGGCAACTCTAGGAACATGAAGAAGCTGCGTGATTATGTTGACCAAGCATTGCCCCCGTACACACTTTATCGCTACCGTGTGAGCGGTCGGGAACAAGTGCGTGTGTGCGACTAAGATGGCAGGTGGCCAGACCAATGAAGCAGCCAAGTCAGCCAAGCCAAGCCAGCATGCCTGTGGGTGCGCATATCATGGCGTCATTCCTATAAAAATTATGAAGGAAAGCGTGGTTGTGCAGTGTGTACAGCCAATAAAGCTTGGTTTGAGGCATTACCCAGCCCTACGAGATGTTTTGTCCATAGAATATATTGGCGTCAACAATCATGCTGTGGTATGTATTGCACTTTCGGACAGTGACATTGTGCAGAGTGGTTAGGCTTAAAGGGCAACTCTGCTTCATTTTTGTTTTTGGAAAAACAATTCAGTCCTCTTCAGCATCACCTAGGAAGACCACACGTCAAATATTTCGACCTAGTCCTGTATAAATGTTTCTTAGACAGTCCGGCAAACTTTGCAACTCATCAAGGTGCCGAAATCTGCCGACTCAAGTGGGTGAACTGAGGCGCCGCAACCAACAGCGCAGTCAAGGTTACGGAGTGCGGGTGCGTAGCCAACATTGAGCTAAAGGTCATCAGCATTGCCCTCTTTTGTTTGTTTTTACTTCTCCGGGCAAGCGTAACGGTTGACGTCAGCAATGTTTCCTCTCTGTGCTCAGCAGTGTTTACATGATTGGCGTATTGCGCCTGCGCAGTGTGCTTCTTGGGAGCCGTTCGGCTGTCTCGCCGTGGTCCCACCGTTACCGCCGTCTCCCCAACACAACCACCATCGTCGTCTCAATGCTTGTGATTACTGTCTCTCGGAGTTTCATTTACACTAAGGACACTATGTCCGCAGACGTATGCCGAATGTCCTAGACACCAAAACGTAGTGAAGAGTGCAGTGCAGATGACACTTGTGCCCGGCACGTGCCCGCCCCAATCCCACCTGTTGTTGCGTAGAGGATCATATGACATCTCGTACCACGTGATAGCCATGTTCTTGGCAGCCCGAGGCCAATGTTGCCAGAGGGAGCCGATGTTTCAGTTTCAATTTCTGCTCGTATTTAAAATTAGATTTAACAATATATATCCCATTTTTCGTGAAGCTAATCACGTAGTGTCTTTTACTAGTGCTTTTTAATGCGAAATCACTCATTATACCAAAATCTTCAGAACTGAGCGAAGTCGCCCTTTAAAAACAATCACGTCGCTTTCCGTGCCGAGTGCCGCTGGTGCGGAAACTGTTGTGGTACCACAAAGAACAATTTTGCATTTTCTTTGGCGAAGAAACTGTTCCGAGTTACCCCAAGAAAGGTTTACAATTTGCAGATCATAGTTAATACTGCGCATCTTCGTTAGCAGAGGCAAGCAAAAACCAACATGTCCCAGTAAGCACTAAAAAAAGAAAAGAATAATAAAAAACGGGTTTTGAGTGAAGTTTCTTTTTTTAAATTCAAGATATGCTTAATTTGAAGCGTTTTGCTGTCCCTATGAGCCTTAAATTATTAGGAGTAAACTGCAGTGTTCAAAAGAGGTGCCGAAAAAAATGTCGACATATATTTGACACACTATTCAAAGCCACGAAGTGCACATAAAATTAAATTAAATTCTTGTATACAAGAGTTGCTCCCTGTCACAAGAACTCTATCAGTTGCTATGTTTCCTGGATCGCACATTCTTTGTTGCAGTACCCCGGAAGACATTAACAAGGTTTTCTTGTATCTTAAGACATTCAGGAATCGAGTGAAGTTGAAATTTCTGTGTAGTGTTGTAAAAGATGAGGACAGAACACTGTCACTCCTACGACAGTATGGACAGGCGCTATACAACAACGCAGTTGAGTGTACACTGGCAGTCAAGAAACAAGATGCGCCTTGTGTGCTCTTGGCCATTCCTCTTCCGCAAGTGGTCCAATCCTGGTAATCATTTAATGCTTACGCTCAAGGGCTTCCATTCCCGAGGGGTCCATAAAACTGTAGGATCCCCGCTTGTGATGGGAAAGCTTCTCATCCATTGCCCGGCTGTGCTCCTCCTGCACTGCACTTCGTAGCCTCTTTGGTGTGTGGGTTGACTGTAGGTGGGGTAAACATAAAGGAACCACCGTCAATTTAAAAAGGCTAGAATGCAACAGGAATGAAAGTACAGAAGTCATACCATACAAAAGAGGGAATTCAGAAGCAAAGAATTCGTACACACAAGAAACATATTATTTTTCTCTTCCGTGCTCAAATGTCTCAACATATATATAGAGCGAAATAAAGATATATACATGAATTATACAGCTTCACTAAAGTGGTAAAAGAACATATATTATTTCTACCTGTCACTGCCTTTGCAGTGCTTTCTCCAGATTGCAGTACTAAACTCCGTTTTGCCTTACGACATATGGATCAAATTAGAAACTTGCTTAGCATCGTCGAAAACCCCCAAATAAGTCGATTCTAGGGCGACTTGAAGCGTGTGGGAAATGGAAGGGGTGTGCCACAGGTGCCACTCGTCCAGCAGGCAGGTGCAATGTGAAAATGCAAACAATAAGAGTATGATAGGCGTTTTCACATCACCGGCCTTGCAACTGTTGCATAAGTGGTAGCTCAAGTGCACCCCTGCGCTTCCCGCACGCTTCGAGACATCCTAAAATTAACCTCTTCAGGGGCTTTCAATGACGCCCAGCAAGTTGAAAATAAAAACCTAATGTTTATTTTCACTAATTAAATATATACTATAGTAAATTTTAGGTAATTAGTTTTGCCTGGTTGTAATGAAGCCGGTTTGAGACTGGTTATAGCAAAGCCGGTTATAATGAAATAGCCACTACAGTGAAGCGATCACGATTTCCCATTCCCGTATGCACTTTTTTAATGCATTTGTCTCTCTTCAGAGCAAAGGAAATTGAGCAACTCCTGTGGATGGATGGAGTTTATAAAGTGTAGGTTGCTGCACTTTGCTGCCGCAGCTGAGCAGCCATCCAGAACGGGCCGCAGATGAGGCTGCAAAGGCCGGCGGCGGCAGCCTCTGCATCGCCGTCGGCTCCCCGCTCCTTGTTTGGGAAGCGGCTTTTCGCATCGAACGAAGAGAAACCGTCGTGGCATGCCGATAGGGGCGTTCGGAGCGCTAGTGATAGCATACTGACAAAGATGACTGAGAGAGCCTAAAATTTGAAGGGGAGCAACTCCAACCATTGAGAGCATTTGCAATTTAATGGCAGATGCCTCCCGGTCAGGATGGCGCAAGTGCGCCTGAATTTGGTTGTCGCGTGGCCAGCGTGCCGAGGAAACTGGGCAAAGATGCGGACACGTTTGCAGAAGGTGAGTGTTTGAGTTTTGACTTCTTGCAGGCTGCGGCTCAATTTGCAAAGGCGGCCCACAAACCATGCAACTCTATTGAGCAGTTGCCCACTCTTTTAAATCTAGGCTCTCTATAATGACGAAACACGAACTTAACGCGAACTCTGTGCCGTGTGTGCTTCGTTTGCTATGTGTTTTGTGTCGGCGTCGCTGGTTGGTGCGGGCGGTCTTACGCGAAAGTAACTTTGCTCAAGTACCGACTAGGCGAATCATCGCCACTCAACAATGGAGAGTTTCAGCACCGCTGGCACCTCAACGGAGCAGACGAGGGCTATCTCCTTGAAACAAAAGCGTGCCATCCTTGATGAAGTGCGCATAAAGGCAAAGAATGCCATCCACCGTTAATGTCCTCCGCGGCAGCCGTCGCACCTGTCGACACAATCTGTACGTAGCTTGCTGGATCTTTTCTTGATCGGAGCTTGTCGAAGTTGGTTGAGAAGCGGCTCCAATCTAGCAGAGAGCGCGCAGAAAAGCCTCGACCGCTTTCTGCTTGCGCAATAAACTTGTGCCAGTGACGGCCCGTGGTATCTTTTCTTGTGTATTACTTTTATGGAGTCCAGATCCAGATATAACGAAGAAGCAGATGTCCAGTCACATGATGATGAACAAAGAAGTGGATATAGCGAAGTGATTTCCGATTCCTGTTGACTTTGTTATAACTGGTCTCGAGAGTAGTATGTTTTTCGCAATACCAAAAGGCTACCGCGGCTGGCAGTTTGTTCCCAAAAAGAGCTTTTTTTTTTTTTTTGCTTTTTTTCAAACACATTTTTTTTAGCAATGTTAGAAAAAGTTTTTGCAGAAACACCGGTATTCTTTATACCATTTTCGTGTTGCGACAGCGCTCGCTAACCAAAACGCTGGGATGTACCGTGTGGTGCTGCGTGATTTCACGAGGCACCAGAGCTTCGTTGACGCGGGGCGACTCGGGAGAGCGAAGTCGCCTCTTGACCTCCGTTTACCCTTCTGACCAATAGAGGGCACTTCGGCGTCTTTTGGCGGTGGCCGGGATAAACCTTCTCGCTGATCGGTCATTAAAACATGGCACACAAAGGGTGTGCGCTTTTCTTTCCCCTGGATGTCGGCGTACTACTTGGGGAAATGCAGGGTCGCACAAGTATGGTGCTTTGATAGCCAACACCACAAGTACAACAAGTGTCGGCCAGTGAATCGAGCCTAGCTCTTTGCGAATTGTGTGGCACGGGACGATTGCACCGCGGCCATAGTTTGCCCATGCGTTATCGATAGACATGGCTGGTCTTTCGTCTATAGACCCTTTTCGAAATTCAGTCTGGCCACTTTGATCACTATCATCATCTGTGGAACGGCATTTGTGCCATACCAATGGCGGCTTTCTAGTGACTGATAAAGGAAGACATTTAAGATGCTCCTAAGCGGATTATGCGAGGCCTGTACATTTGGGGGTTAGTACGATGCGGCGTAGGAATGGAACACAAGAACTATGTAAGCGTTCATTTCTAACTCAGACTCAGTACATCTGTGGGCGGCACACAATCGGCTTGAAGCTCGTTGCCTTAAAGCCCTTGGTATATAGAATTTTAACGAGGCGTCTGTGTGGGTTGGAGCTTTGTTCACACTGCAGGTTCTTCGTCACCATCGAACTGAAAGTGATCAAGAAAAAACTACACGTTGAGCAATTCCTCTCCTGCCACTGACCTGCGAAAGTGGCGGTGCCTGATAAAATACAAGTTCATTACCGCCATTGGTATGGCAAAACCTAAACTGCTATACGAGCCACCAGGTGGCACTGAATTTCGGAAAGGGTCTATTGAACGTTCAATAAACAGGAGTGAAACTCAGCTCCTAGGTTGTTCCATGCATTTATGCGTTTTTTATGTTTTGGAAGGGGAGACAACGATGGGCCCGGTCTCGTCTGCTTGGTTGCAGACTGCTAGAGAGCTGGCTTGGCGGCGGGTGTATGTATGATTTCCCACAACTGCAGTCATAGTGTATCTGAGGCCAAACTCGGTTGTCACCTCTTTTGATTTTAATGCCTGCCCGAATGAGCTCCGATTGAGTCTCGTACTAATGAACGCCACATACCTGGATGCTGTTGCTAGACTTTGGACTGTGCTTGCGGTGCTTGTGGTTGGAGTGAATGGAGAGGAAGCGCTCCACAATGAGGAACACGTAAATGCCCCCGAGAGCGGCGAGCCCGTGCCACACAAACTCCTCTCCCTCTCCTTCCTCGGAGTGATCGTGGTGGCCCGACATCGCCTGCACATTTCGAGCCACACGTTAAAACAACCCAACATCAGAGCTTCCGAGTCACAAGCTGCAAGGGTTTACAAAATGTTGCTTCTGCCAAAGACAACGAGCAGTTTGAAATCAATGCAAACAAGATTAAGAGCCTTTAACTCCACGAGCTCTCCAGGCAAAATGAACTGACCAGTGATGCATCAATTTGCCAGATTAAGACAATTTATTACTTGTCTACCATTACATTTACAAGGGTAGCCTGTTTTGTTGCTAGACACTGGTGTCGGAACAGGGTGGGGCAGAGGTGGGAAGAAGGCAGGCGGAGCAAAGCCTTCAGCAAGGGCGACAATAAGCGGAGATGAAACTGAAGCAATTGTTGCACACTAGCTTATTTTGCATGTACTATGCAGGTCTGCAGGCATCAAACATCAAAACTCGCGTTGGGAAAAAAAAAAAAAAAGCTTTGCCTGGTGCTTGGATTTTTTTTTTTTTTGGCTGCGGATTGTGCGTGCGATATGAAACCAGATAAAACCAGCAGAAGGGCACAAAAACAAATATTCCCACACTTGCTACAGGTGAGAGAGATAGAGATGAAGGAGAGCCGTGCGCACCTTGACAACAGTAGGCAGTTGAAAGACCCACAAGCTTAGTCGCCTGATTACAACAGGCACAATCAAATTCATTTACCCAGCTGCAAGAGCTGCATCGGCCATGTTACCGTGGGCGAGCTAGGATCAATGGCTGCTGAAAATCACGCTTTGATAAATGAACTGTTGCACTCCCAATGCAACAACCAGGAAGGCCCGCAAAGTGCAACAAGACAAACAATAAATGAATACACAACTTCCATGAGAGCTGCAACAGGGCCGGAGGTGTTAAACGTAACTAGGAAAGTGTGTCAACCCGGACCGTGCCCACGAAATTCTACCAAAAAGTCATGTTTTCACAGCATCTATGGGACTCTGCCCCGTTACTGTAGCGCACATTTATGTACCCCCTCAACGAAACAATGATGCTAGTGCACACGTCTAAAACAAAAAAGGAATTAATTTAAGCATCTCTCAATTGTATCTCATAAGCTCAGAAAAGCACAAAATGTGTTGAAAGTGAGCTGGGCACAAGCTGCATGAGTGACATCATGTAACACCATAGAAGACACCCAAACTTGATGTCAAGTCATGTGGCCCGTCTGTCGGAAAAATGTGTAGCTTCCCTTGTGAAACCCAGCCCTATGACGCATTCTGCACTAGAAAGGCCTATTGCATTATATGACCACCCAAGTTTAAAAATGTAAGAGCTCCCATGAAGCACGAAATTCGGCCTTACGTGGGGCAGCAGGTGAAGCATAGCGTCCCCCGTGAGACTGCCGATGGCCAGCCCAACCAGGAACTGGATGAGTGTCTGGTAGAACACTTTCTTCATGACTGGCACAATGGCCACGCTCACCAGGCCACACAGGCTGATGGCCAGCACTCCGAGGAAGGCGTACATCCAGACTGAAACAGAGGAGCAAAAGGAATTTCGTAAAACAAACTCACAAATGCTCCAACACCGGCATGGAGCCTGTTTCAAGGAGCAGCCGGGAGCCAATGTTCTGCTACCACATCTAAAGCCAAGAAGCATGTTTATTTCAATTTATTTTCAATAAAGTCGAAGCCTGAAGTAAAATAACAGTTATAAGTCGTCATAAGAAGTTTTAAGGGTAGAGATAGCCTAAAAAACCTTTTTTATTTTGCAAAAAAAAAAAAAAAATTAATTGATTTTGAAGAAGTTAGGTTTATTAACAACTAAAGAATTTTTCCACAAAATTTCATTCATTTCTGTGGCACAGTTGACTTGCTTTCAATTATTTTCAGTGCCTCAGTGATATTTAAAAAATGGAGATCTGGACACTTCAGATGCAGTTTTCTTCATTCCATTTTTTCAGTATATATTTCACTTTAGTAATTCTATAGCTTCTTCAAAGACTAAGGGGAAGGCTAACTTTTCATTTTTCCAGGCTGAAATTTAATGAAGGAAAGTGGCTGTGGGATTGTGTTTTTACTTTATTGATGCTTAAAAATATATAGATATATATATTAAGACATTTTTGAGGACACAGAAGGCATAAAACTCGCTAGACTTCGCAAAACAATGTTGTTATCAAAACACATTACTTCTTACAAAATCCCCTTTCTCAGTCGCACTCCACAAACAATCCGCCTTGTATATGGCAAAAAAAAAAAAAAGCTGAACATTGTATTATTTTATTAATGATAGATTGACTAAGTAATGTTGATGTGTCCCTGAAAGGAACTGTGATAATTGTTTGCACAATTAGGGGGGACACTTTCCAGAAAAAACAAATTTTAAATCCCTTGCATTGGAAAAAAAAAAAATAAATAAAGGTGTGGACTGCTATTGTGACAAGGGGTGCCAAAAATATTTTCAGCTCTGCACATTAAGTAAAGGTTAATTTGGCAAAGACAAATGACCCGCCCTCTTTAAAGGGGTGGTGCAACGATGTTCGGAAATTAGTATATGCCAGGATGAAGAATACAAAACCATTTTTTTCTTACTAGGTAACAGAAGGAATAAAACAGAGAGGACGAAACACAGACGAGTGAAATCTTTCATGCATGCACTAGTTTTTACAAGAAGAATGAAACAATTCGAAGGTACCCCTCAACTCACGCCATCTTATATACTTTCAGGGCCCCCAGCGCTCCCTCCGGGATAGTCAACTTTTCAAGGTCCGATTCGGCTACAATGGAGCACTGCACCCGCTTATCATCACCGAAGGTCGTGGCGACTAATTAAAACGAAAGACGGTTTGCCACGGGAAAAATCGGGAGGGTAGCATGGCGGAGAGGAAATGGTTTTGTTGACTTTCGATACATGGCGCTACAAAAAGTTGTGTACTCCCAATGATGTGTCATTGTGGTTCCGACGACCCCCACATGCAGCTGCAGATCGGCTTTGCGACTACGCGACAAAATAGTAGTATACTTTGGAAGAAGGACGTTTTCTCTCACTTGGGCAAGGGTAAACAATACAAAAAAATACAAGCTGCAAATTTTTGCATTGATAAAATAGTTACGGTGCTTATGGTTCAAAAGGCAACTGGCAAACTCCTGATAGGGCCACAAAAGGGCACCCTACAGTCATCAACAGTTTCAGCTTGTCTTTAACTTACAAATGGTGGCAAAATGATGAACGAAACAACTCAATCAAACCGAAACTTCTTATTCAAATAAAGGAGGATAAAAAGGAAGGGTATAGAAACACTCAATTACTTGACAATAATGCAATTTTTGCTGAAAGATTGAATAATGATAACGAAGTCCTACCATATAACCATATAAAAAAAACTAGAAATTAAGAGCTGAAGAATCTGAGACATGTGATGTGCCCACCTTTAAAATCCACAGTGACTCCTTCACCATCGCTATGATGATGAATGTGCTTGCTTGAAACAGGTGCAGAGCAGTGCTTCTGATCGAGCTGGTAAATAATGGCTGGGCAGAGGTACCGAAAGCTCTCAATGTTGATAGAGTTCTTCTCGGGGCTAATGTCGAAAGTGTGCAGTATTTCCGTAGCAGTTAGGCACTGGAAAGGTGAAGACAAAAGAAGCATTTAGAGAGCCCAAGTTGAAAGAAGTGGGCACCACTTGTCACACTAATGCCACTTGGGAAAGGTAAGAAGACATCAGCAATCGAGTTAAACATTTCAAAGTACCAGAAACAATTTATTTTTGTGGGTTCAATATTACTTTTGCATGCCTAGTCTAGGCTTGAGTTGGGGCATTCCTTGCATGCACCAAACTTAGGCAATGCACACCACACCAGCAAAGGGGATGCTATCACCACCAGCAAATCGGGTTGCAAAGACCAATTTTCTGCAAGTTCTACATCGCCTTGTGGCATGATTATGTTGCTGTCAGGGCCATGCGGCCGTAACGGCCACATAATCCTGGCAACAGAAAATATACACTTTATATTGTTTGAAAGGCAATGACATATTGTATACCATATAAATTTTAAGGAACTCCACTTGGAAAAAAAATATACGTTTTAGGAAAAATTGTTTGCAAATGCATGATTGGGGCTTTTTTTTTTCAAAATCGTATATTTATGTACACTGGACGTTACTTGAAAGTTTACATAGATTGCCCTAAGAAGGTATTGAAGATCTATTGCTAATAGTTTGAGATCTAACGTGCATCAAAGGTGTTTCAGATGACAATTATCAAAACCATGCCTTAATTCTCCACCCGCTCCTCTGGAATACCATTTCTTTAAAACTAAACATCTCTGAACTTTAAAATAAGCACTGTATGTGGACTATATGCCAAGACATCTAAAAACTTGAAGAAAAACTAAAAATATAAATATACCTCACAGCCTGAATAAATACTCCCATATGCATGATGCAGCCTCCACTCCAAAAGTATTGGAGATCCCACCCCTCCTTCAAAAAACATTCCTGGCTATGCCACTAGTCCTCAAAGTTGATGGCATGCTCCTTATGGCGTACACTGTAGGCCAAAGTTAGTATTCTTACAGAAAAATACCACAGATGTGTCCATTTCGTTCAAGCGCCCACTATTAACATTTTCCATTCTGCAAATTATACGTTAACTACCAGATTTGACCTAATAAGTGCCGATTTGACCGGACAAGCGCCCATCGAGACTGGTAACCCAGTTTTCAGTAAAAAATAGTGCGGGTGCCCCCGGTATTTTACGGTAATCTCATTAAACTTTTTCTATTTCTGTCTTTGGTTAACTTTTTATCTATGACAATATGTACTACAATGTATACAGATCTATGCTTTGCATTGTCCGACCTAAGCAATATGAGCAAACAAAACTTACAAGCTAACAAAATAGAGAATGACTACAGTTCAAGTTCTGTGTTGTGGAAAAAAAATGAGAGGTACCTGTAGTATAGATCTGCCCATTTTTATGTGGTGACAAGCTAGAAAAACTAACCTTTTCAAAAGTGATGCTAGTAGCCTTGTGAGTAGGGTTTGGTACGTCCACAAGACCTGTAGCATTGAAAGATGCCTTGATTGGTGGCTCTGAAGTAACAAAAAACAGAGGGAAGAGATGTTTAGATTTGTTAGTACCCTAAAATCTCTCAAGGTGTACAGAGCACACTGCACTTCAAATATTTGGCTTGTACTACTGGGCTGCAATAGAACGCGAACGGCGGAATGGCTTTCGATACGTGCTGCGCCACCTGGAGAACCCTTGCCTCACCCTGGAGTTTCCCAGGTAGTGCAGCATGCATCGAAGGTCATGCGCTCGATCGTTTGCACTTCATTGGGGCCCCGATAGCTGTTCTCCAAAATTCAGGGTGTTTTTTTTTTAAGGGGGGACACTACCCAGAAAAAACAATTTCTGCAAAAAAGTTGATTTTTAAAAATGCCCTATTTAGATCCGCCAACATCTAGAGAGTATTCCCATAAAGTTTCATTTGTATACAGTGCATAGTTATTTTTTTATAAATTACTTTCAGTCCACCAATGTTAAAAAAAAAAAAAATAGAGGTTCAACCCTTTGAATGCGTTTTTCTCCAATCCACTTTTTGGCATAAATCCCACCTTAATAAAACTATCATAATCCACTTTTTGGCATAAATCCCAACTTAATAAAACTATCATTTCAGTATGAAACTATTGAGAGACTTAATATTTACGGCTTATATGCCGAAACTTTATGGAGCCGGTTACTATTAACTTAGAGTTTGCATTTTCATGTTCTTTTATTATGAAAAATTGTAATTGGCAAAACTTAGTAAATGTGAAAGAAATAAAAAAGTTTTTTTTATACATTTTTTTATTTGAAAGTGCATATTTTCTGAGATTTCTTTTTATTGTAACTGGCAACAGGTATTCCAGTATGCATTCCACCAGAAAAATATGTGGTTATCAACACCATTTCTCAAGGATAGATTTATTGAGCAGATTCCATTCAAAGCTATGCTTTACTTCGTTCTGGGTGTATAAATTTGGTTCACAGGGCTAAAGCTTTGCCTGCCCTCCTTCTATATGGCTGCAGACACCACCTGAAAATATCTCGCTGATTAAGTGAGCGGTTCAAAAGTTGACATTCCCAGGTAATGTCCCCCCTTAAGCTTTACAGATTTATTTTAAGAAAGCTACACTTGTGTGGTTTGTGCAGGTGAGTTATACAGCCATGGGCACATAGTATAAGGCGCTAATCGTAACAATCAGTCAGCTAAGTAAATATAATTTGGTAAATAACTTTTTAATTAGTGAAAATAGACATATGGTTCCATAAGAAACTTGCTAAGCATCATCGAAAACCACTAAATCGACTCTTTTCAGGAAGATATAAGACAGGGGCAGCATTTTACAGTGTTTTGAAAAAACACTATTTTGACGCATTTCTAGGCTTTGGTTTCTTATAGGAGGGCATCTTTCCACCTGTGGTACTGCACCACGGGTGGTCGCGACGGAAAGCTACCCCCTTGCCTACCTCGTAGGATGGAGGGAAGTAGGGTGCACGTGTGTTGCACGTCTCAGCCACAGGGGAGGAGGACCATGGGTGCAGAGACGCACTCCAATAAATAACCAAAACCTATCCGCAAAATGCTGCCCTGCGTTATATCCTTCTCAAAAAAGTTGATTTAGGTGATTTTCAGCAAGTTTCTAATTGTAACCACATCTATCTTATCTAATTAAAAAGTTAATTAACAAATTTTATTTAATAAGCCAACTAATGGTTACAATTAGCCTCCTATACTATGTTCACCTAGCCGTATAACTCACCTGAACAAACTGCATAGGTGTAGCTTTCACAGCTCTTTTTAAACATATCTGCAAAGCTTAAAACATACGCCCTGTAAAATAGCAGACTAATGGGGCCGATGTTCTGAACTAAAATCGTCAACAGACAATAAAAGCTGTTGTTCCTAAAAGTAAAAGAGCAATATGTAAAGACAGCTGTAATGATGCCAATAACAGAGCTGTAGCGATGGTCTATTTTTAACCACAAAATTAGGTTTAGGCAGGTGACAAACACCCTATGTTTTCTCTCCCACCACAATCTACCATTTTTAGCTGGAGGCTAACAATACCATGATCTAACCCGCCTGCAGCAATTTGAATGTAGACCAAGACTGCATGCATACGGAAGGTAACTAAAAAGACATGCTAAAATATGTAAAAACAAGGCAGATTTTCCTTGCACGCAATTTATCCTCCCTTCCCCCTTAAATTACTGTACGTTCGGCATGATGAACAATCACCAGCTTGCTTGTAAAACACACATTCAATTCGCTAGCTGATATCTTCTCAAACGCAAGTCCTTTCCGGCAAGTGCTCACCTTGACTAGGTACGCCTCTTTCCACCCTGGAGGCCACATCGTTTTCTGTTGTGTCGGGTGCATCCCCGCTGCGCTTGTTTTGGCTATGACCGTGATGGTCCTCGTGATCGTGGCCCTTCCCATCGTCGCCAGACCGACCTCCGAAAGAGGCCCCGCTGTGGTCGTGGTGCGGGTGCTGGTTCACGAAGCCCGTCGCACCCTCCGGCCGGTGCAGGGAGAGGTCGTGGTCGTGGAACACGATCTGCGCCAGCCCGAGGTTCTCCAGCAGGTGCTCGAAGCCTTCGAAGCTCATGACTCCATTGTGGCCATACTTGTCGAAGATCTTGCGCAGGAAGTACTCGTGCTCGCGGTAGCGCTCGGGCGCTTCCTTGGCCTCCAGGCAGGGCACCGTGCTCAGTACGCAGAGGAAGACGTGGCACCAGAAACACATCGTCCTGTAACACTGAGAGAGGAAGGAAGAAACCCATTTTGTATGTGTACCGCTGCACGTTGGCCAGATGAACCTCTCCATAAAACAGCCTTGCACAGTTTCCTGTGCAAGGCTAGCTAAACTAGCTAAATTACGAGCGATGATACAGAAAAAGAACGGGACCTTTAGGTACTTTAAAAAGTGTCGCAAAGTATTTGTCACTATGTAGGCTTTTGCATGTTATTTACAGCATGGTTCTTCCATTCAAAACAGTCGATTCTAATAAACCTTACCTATTTTGTCTCAACCTCCCGGCGATCATGACAGTCACACATTGCCATGCAAAGAGCTGTATGTGGCTTGCGAGTCGCAGTTGGGCTGCCCCTAGGTCAGATATGTCTCCGAAATATATTTTGTAGAACACATTGCATTGGAGGGATTTCGTGCACTTAAAGGGTAACTCTGGTCAATACTTTTTAATTTGGGATTACAGCTATTTTTAGCCAAAGCAGTGTCCCTAAAATACAAAGTATATACATATTTTTTTCAATATTGTGTTAGTTTTATAAATACCACAGCTCAAAGTTGGTTTCAGGTGCCTACGGCGAAACCGAGACTATCTGCTAGAGAAGTGGTTCTCAAATGGGGGGTCTGCGGACCCTTTGGGTTCCACGAGGGCATTCTTGGGGTTCGCAAAGCCCTGCCTCATCAGTCAAACCCAACAATAAAAGTTGTCTTTTTTTTTTTTTTAAATTAAGAAAGAATTTTTTAATTTTTGGAAGAATTTTTTCATTTGTATGTCAATGAGCGAAGTCCATTTGACACTAGCCCTTAGTAATATCCATTTATTAAATTATTATCATAATTAACCTATACCTTCCCATTCCCCTCACCACGAACGGAGTCCTCTATCATTTTCGCTAATTCACAAAGGGTTCGCGAAACATCGATGGTTGAGAACCACTGTGCTAGAGGGATGGCAACAATGACCATCAGCCGTACGGCCGTGACGCGACGTCAAAATGGTGCTGCGGTATGCGGTACAACCAATCAATCGCAGCACCATCCCGATGTGATGTCAGAAGGGTGCTGCGCCAGTGTTCCTTGACTAAAAGCTAACCCACTTGTCACCTGCTGAAGTGCGGCTGGTCACATCTTTAAAATCGGTTTTAGTTGAGTATGCGGATTTACTTTGACGTAAAATTTTGGCTATAATCATATTTTGGGCCACTAAAGCGATACCAGTCATTTATTTTGGTTTTGTTTTCAACCAGAGTTGACCTTAAATCTCAGGCTTGTGTTGGCCACTTACATTTCTG
The DNA here is from genome assembly GCA_037355805.1 of Ixodes ricinus. Lineage (NCBI taxonomy): Eukaryota > Metazoa > Arthropoda > Arachnida > Ixodida > Ixodidae > Ixodes > Ixodes ricinus. The sequence goes on along the minus strand of JAZHYW010025593.1, from coordinate 634 downwards.
CTGCTGAGAAAAGGACAATAAAAAATGCCAGTCACACTTGCCTCTACCTTGACAGCAGAACTGGTTACAAAACCAAAAGTATTGTTACCTTTAGTTCGCTGGACAAGGAACTGTCATAAGTACAGGGGAAAAAAAAGGAACTGAAGGGGGGGGGGGGAAAGGAAGGAACAAGGAACCAAGGAGAAATTTTAAACATGCCTGCATGTCCCGTCTTCAAATACTGCATATTAATGCTACGCAGTTCTAAGTGATGGAAGCGGCAAACCCAGACGCTTCCCTAGGTCAGCCACTGCTCTTAGCACTCTGGTGCAAAGCAGTGAAGCTCAACGCATGCACACTGGTGTGAGGCGGTGTAGGTTGATGCAAGTGACACAAGTGCCACAGTACTCTGTAGCCGCAGCATGGAGGCATGTGGCAGACATGATAATCAATTTCTACCATCAGGAGTAAAAGACCCTGGTTCTGCCTTATTACAGTAGCCACCATGCCACTATTTGAAAATTTTTCTTGTAATCTTTAGCTCCTGACGTTGCTGACATCGTCTGGAAATTCAGATGATGACGAGGCAAGGCGCGGTTGACGAGCAACCTCTACACTTCGTTTTATATCAAGTCAAAGCACAACCAATGCTACA
>JAZHYW010025592.1:0-16380 GCA_037355805.1 Ixodes ricinus | reverse complement strand
TTGACAGGATCACCGATCGGACTCCGCGCTGCCGCAGTAGGCAGGTTGACGGAAAAAGGAAGGGCCCTAATTAGAGCTCCGTGGAGCAAGGCCCTGCTCGGACGAGAGCCCCTCGGCCGTTGTTTTAGGTCGGGTTATTTAGCCTGCGGGAATGGACGCGCCCGGGATGTCGGAAAAAGGTCCGTCTCCAGGAAGGACGGACGCGTTTACGTATCAAGGTTCTGAAGGGTGAGCCGATAGCAGGTTACGGGAGAAGGGCGAGGGAGAGCCGTCCACAAGAGAATACGGCCTCGCATCGCATCCGGTACGCGCCCCGAGATGGCGACGCTCTACAGCCTCCTTGAGCTAGGCCTAGATAGGGATGATGGGAACACGTGGTTCCTACACTACACGACGAGAAATCCTTTAGGAACTCCTTGAGCTCAAAGTCGGTAATGAACGTTACTGCGCTCACATGGGAGACTTCAGAGCCGAGACACCCAGAGCGCCGTGAATCGTTTTTTAAAGAATTTATTCGGTCCCATAAAGCAAACTCTAACCTTTCTGCTGTAGAAAGTAGCATCACCTCAAGAAAACCGAAGCTATTTAATAATAAAAAGCAGAGAAAATTCGGCATATTAAAAGAAGCAGGCTTTCTCGTTCCAGGAAGAAGTAAGGTTCAATAAAATTGTTCGGCTCCATCAGTTGCACAATTTGTAAATTTCCTCCTCCGCCGCCCTCCACCCCCCCCCCCCCGCCTAAAGAAATGAAGATTCATTTTTAGTGTGCAGAAGTAATCAGCCAAGCTTATAGATCATGAGTGCTCGCAATGAGAGCCAGCTATCACCACGAACTGAAATAAACGAAAAAAGACAAAAAAGACAAAATAACCTTCGAGTGCCTCGAGCATCAGATATTCGGTCTTTCCGCTTCCACCAGAACATGATTTCATTGCTTTCCTCGAAGGTCATGGCCTCTGCCATCAACAGATTCGCCAGCGATAAGCCTTTCTCAGTGCCAACGACCTCCTGCTGTCAACCTTTTTTTTTATCAATTCGTTGTTGACTTTCGGAAAACTTTGAATATTTGCTCCTCAACAAATTTTCTCCTTCGAACTTTTCTTTGTGTATTTTTATGTGTGCGTGTGTGTGTACCACCTTTTTATTAGGTAACACTCAAGACATTTTGACAGGTCATACTCAACACATGTTACGATTGCGAAAAGGATAAAGAAGGCAGTGTATTTTTGCTTTTATATTGTTGGCCAGTGTTTCGACCATAAAGCCGGGGTCGCACTTCTTATTCATCATACAAAAGACAGTCTGGCATACAGATTCGACCGCCAGTCACCTCGAGATCCCTGCTTCGAATGCCGTACGGCAATGAGTTCGAGGAGAAACTTTGCCACTCGGCATTCGAACCGCGAATATTGTGGTGACTCGTTTTTGCGCGCTGTCTTTTGTATGATTTATGAGCATTGCGACCCCAGCTTTATGCTGGTTTCGAAAACCAAAATACACAAAAAGAAAATATTCGCGTTATTATTATTTTTTTCTTAAATAACCGAATGGTTCTACAACGTTGGCTCGACTCTGACGACCCAGCCAAGTGATCGCTCTAAAATGTCGTTGGCAGCGGGCTGCGTGAACAAGCACGGGCCTCTGTCGGGTGCGGCAAAGACACTTCTGGAGACTGCAGGCCTGTGCCTCCGCCATTTGAAAAAATGGCAGAACCAACTTCCGTATACGCTATTTCTTTCGTCATTTTGTAAAGTTTTCTTTTCTTCATTTTTTTTAAATAGTTTTTTGACACGCGTTTTGGGTTTTGCACTTTATGTCTTTTATTGACGACTATTATACCGTTCGCGAAATAATACGAAAACCAAGAAACACGTCGAAAGTGTTGTTTTGAGCGCATCGTGGGGTGATGTTTTCGGTTCAAAATCTTGAAATCGAGCACCTAATGCAAATTATATATTTGCAGAATATAATTATCGGCCTGCATTTTTTTTTGTTTTTCTTTAATCTTCCAACAAAAACAAATTAAATTTTGATCGAATGTAATATGCCGTGAAATGAGATACCGCAACTTCGTTGTAGCCGGAACATTGAAGGGGCACTGAAGTCATTTTTGAAAAAGGTCGTTTTTGAGTTGATATTTTGAGTTGATATTTTTTAAAAGGTGTTAGTTCCCGCTTATACAACGTCCTATGTTGCATAACCGCCTATTCATCGCACGGCAATAGAAAAACATCTGGACTCTTTTTTCTCGCGGACTACATTGTGTGGACCAATGAAAGCCCTTCAGTACGCGCAAATTCCGCATGATTTTATTATAACTCGTTTCGAAGAGAGTCTGATACGTACGCATTCGGATAAGACTCTCCTTTTTCACAGCTGGCGAAGCCATCGCTAGCAATTCGCCGACAAGCGCCCTTCGTCGACCACTTCACTCGGAAGAAAATTCTTCCCAAAAAGGGCGAGTCGCGATCATTGAACACGCCTTTAACGAGGAAATAAACTACGCACGATTGTGATTACGGGTTTGTTGGGATGCTTAGAGCGTCTAGATTGAGTTGTCACCACTAAAGGACGATCTCAGCATCGACTTCTATGCCCCTTTAACTATAGTTAAAGGGGCACTGAAGTCAATATTGAGATCGTCCTCGAGCTTATATATAAGCTCGAGGACAAAACATGCAGGCGCGAAAGAAAGTCTGTTAACTTCTTTAAATAAAGTTATGGTTCAGTAGGCCCTCGGCATAGCACGACCGATATTATAATGACTGACTGCTACAACTGTAGTTAGGAACGACGCAATATCACTTTTCATAATAGTGTTTGCCCACTCACATACGTAATCATAAATAAGTGCTCACCCTTGTCAACTTTTACCGCGGTTCCTTAGATATTTGTTCATTTCAAGATTCCGTCGTCTCGTACGAAAATTACGCTACTTTTCGCGTAGGAAGAGCCGTCGCCAACAGCACGAAATACAAAATGTATATTTGATAAAAAATAAAAATAAAACATTTAAAATCCGACTGCTTTATTGCAGCCGTACTCAAATCCCGGAGGCACTACCAATATGAGAAGCGATTTCTACACGGCCGTTTGCCTTCCCCAACTCCATTTCGCTGCGCTGCGTCACACTACAAGTCACACAAGTCTGTTCCCTCCCCCCCACCCCCTCCCCCCAACCGCCCACGTACAGTACCAGAAAAACAATAAACACCACCTCCTCCTCAAAAAAAAGAACGTACAAACGAGCAACGAGAAGAAACGCCAACGGTATACCGACGCCATTTTCCCTCTCACGGTGCTATTTCCTGCCGCACGCTTCATTCGATTCGTGCTCCTACGTCGCTGCCGCGCTGGCTTCTTCCATTTCCCACCCCCCAACCCCGAGGGACTCGCCGGAGTCGGTTCCGAGGACAAAGGAGCTCTCGCGGAACACCGCGCGAGGGAAGCAGCGAGAAAGCGTGGGCCGTCTGGGAACGCTTTCGACGCAGAAGGCGGTTCGGACACGTTTCTGCAGCGGCCCCCGAGGCGCAGGGGGACGGAAAGGTTCTGTCCTGGCTCGGTCGGAGTTCCAATCTCCGCGCCTGCACTCCGCCTCGCCTCGCGACGAACCGGACGAGACGCTACGAGCAGCCGAAGCCAGTCCCATGGCGCGTGCGTGTCACAAGACAGACTAAAGGGGGGGGGGGGGGTATGCTGTTCTGCCCTTCCACGGGAGTTCCACAACTGAACTAATCTATACTTCGTTTCAGCATTAATGCGAGCTCAGGTTGGTCTGCTTCTTTTGCAGGGGCTTGCGGTGACGTCAGAACGACGCCGAGCTCTGATTGGCTCTCATTGAAGGGTGGTGGGTAGATCTCAAAGCAAGCTGCATTGAGGTCTACCCACAATCCTTCAATCAGAACCAATCAGAGCTCGGCGTCTTTCTGAGGTCATCGCAACCCCTGCAAAAGAAGCAGACGAAGTTGCTCTCCGCATCAAGTCCAGACGCAGACGACGTTACGGGTAACGTCGTCTGCGTCAAAAGTGCAAGTCACGGCATTTTTTGTTTATGATTGGTTCAGCAATGATAGAGCACGTACAGAAACATGACGAACATCATGATGGTGCGCTTTTAACGCCGTGTGATCGATCCCATCAGCCCGTAGCGTCGGCTGCGTCTTCAGCTTAATTAAATTCAGACCTATCTTGAAAAAAAAAGTAGATGTTAAAAAATATTAAAACGGCCAATATTCCTTTGCGGCACCGGAGACGTAACAGACAATTCCCAAAAACGTCACAAATTTGTGACAGCATGAGAGAAAGAAGAATCGTACTGTTACGTCACCTCCTGTACCTTCCGTCTTACGGTTCCGTAGAAACGCGAGTATAGGCATCCAGCAATAACCAGATGGCGCCACCACTGTTTTAATAACAGCACCATCTCTCACCATGGTTTTGCACTCTTGGGGCAGTAACCAACCCACCGCTCCATCGTGCCACCAGTCTCATCAAAGCATCAGGCCATACCATTGTTCGTCGATTGAAAACTAGGTCCATCTACCGGCATTTGTTTGCACTACTGGGGCGGTTACCGAATTGCCGCGACGTGACGCCGATTGCATCTTGAGTCTTTAGCTCTGGGGGACAATAGGCCTAAATCGTGACAATTAGTTAGGCCTAGGAGTGAGCGCTTGTCGAGACTGTCTGCTCGCTGGAAGGCACGTAGTGCATACATGTATGTTTACCAGGAGCATTTAAGGCTAAATCACACACTTCCGTCTGCTCACGACCGTGTGAAATTTCTTAAGACGAGAGAACACACAGGCGCCTTCTATCTGGTATCCGTGGAAGACTTCCAGGTTCCGTATACTTTTATTTTTTTCTCGCATCATTATTTTCTGTATGGCTAGAAAATCTGTTAAGAATGTTATAAACGACCAATCCTCACAGACAGTTTATACATTGGACCTCGCAAAATACCGTAAAAACCTTCGTTCTTGTGAAACGCAGTTCCAGGGTCACCCCATATATGGCGCCAGCGTTCCGGTGTACACTCTCGTCATAAGAGATCAGAAGTACTTGCTCATAAGCAAATGCGAGTTTGTCAACGGGACTCTGAACTTCTTTTAAATATTCTGTGAATGTTCAGCGAATATCCTGTGAAAAAATTTTGCCTGAAACTGGGATGTTAGGCACCGAGTTTTATGCGAGCAATTACGGTTTGCCAGTGGAACTTATTTGACCTTGTACTCCGAGTTGCAGAGAAAGGAATACCCTTTTCCAAGACCGAAAGAGTTGGTTCTCCATACAAACCTAATATATTCTCCCTCTGACTCTCGTTATAAGGGGGGATTATTTGCGGATACTTTAAATAAAAAACAAATATTTAGTGTAATCAGCACACGCGCAGCTGACGCGTCGAGGGACTGATTGCGAGCTCTGTGGTCAAAAATAACAGGGACAGCTCCGCTCGCAATCCGGCGAGACGAAGGCTTAAGCCTCGGATAGAGTTTTGGATCTCTCAGTCGTCGGAGACCTTCAGCGAAACGTGTTGGATCGAAGTTGGGCATTATAGGAATCCTATGCGCCGATCGATTTCAGACGCTTCTGAGTCGGAGGTTCATTAATGGTGACCGCTTGCTCAAGCTTTGGTAAATTTCTCTTTCTTGTACTGCGCATGTTTGTTTGTTTTTTTTTTGCGGAGCAGTATTATAATTAATTCAATGTGTGTCTCTCATTCACATGATTCCTTGCTTTTCTTTTCCCTCGATACATAACAAAATAAACTTGAGTGTAGTTGGAGACTTCAGTTTGAACGTCAATGCCACGGCTTAATAACTTTCGTTAAAATACAAAATCGCTAATGTCAAATTCGAGGAAAGGGTTGGATATTGCACGAATGTAACAAAACGTGTGCGAAAGATGGAACTATGTAAATTGTCGAACGGTCTACAAGCAATAAAACTACCGAAAGTAGAGTGGCGAGCCTGAAAGCATCATATACTATTACAAGGTCATTAAACCGTGCAGTGGTTTACTGCCGTTTTCCCATTTAACGCTACATTAGGAGGGAGACTCGCGTCAGCTTTAGTTTACTGCTCGTCGACCAGTTTTACTGCACGGATGCTGGCAGTTTTAACCCCGTGCTTAACGGCCCGGACGTCTCGACTCCCATAAACTCGCTTAATGGAAGCGTGAGTGTGAACTCATTTTTGGCGTGCCATCGCAGCAGCGGTGACTTGGGCGGTCTCCCTCGTGCATAAACCAGCGGGATAAAAAGTATTAAAACACACCCTGTTCGTAACGTCGCAGTCATAAACAGTAGCCACCCCTAGTAGCTTGTCGCTGATGGAATATACGTGTACAGGTCACAATGACTCGCTCACGGCTGTTGTGCGAACGCAGTCAGCGAGCTTGTACCACTGCTCAGTACACATAAAGCAAATTAGCAGTTGAATTTCTATACAGCGCGCGGTAGGTTTGCTTTGGAAGTATAGAAAGACAAGTTCACGCTGTTGATGAAAAATTGAGCCAAGTAAGTGCGAGTGCTAGCTAGCTTTCGGTTTTGAACGTCCTCCATACAGTAGTATGGAGGCGGCAGGGCTAGGAATCGAGTCATCTATGATTGGAGCTCAGATATCATACATTCTTTTTATCCTTCAATGTTAGGCAGCCGATACCAGATTATAGAATCAAATTTTTTGATCTGTGAAATAAGCATTGACCTGAATCGATTTGACACCCAGAAGAAACAAACAGGCCAAGCACTGTTCTACCTTTTTATTTATTTTTTTGCTTTATTATCAGGTATACATGTCAGCTGGAACTTAAAGGACACACTTATACCTAACATGTACCAACTAGCTCAACTTGAGACTGTAACTCAAGTTTTATTATGCTTTGGCATTTGGGCCATGCCAACTATACAGGCTGTTTTTTGTTTTTAAAAGCTTAGCAGATTTGTTTTAAAAAAGCCGCGAAAGCTACATTAATGCGGTTTGTGAAGGTGAGTTATACGGCCAGAGGGACATAGTATAGGGGATAATGAGTAAAAAATTAATATGGCTCGCATTTGCCTACGCAATGCAACACGTGCGGCTGTGTTCCGCGACTTCAGCATATAAGGATTCTGGGGAGAGGCCGTGAGAAGGTCGCTCGCAAACTTTTAAAAACGTTCTTGATAAATAAAAAAAGTGGGACGGCATGTGTTAGCGACACGTCAATTGTGCTCCATGGCAACGAATTTCATTTTTTGCATGATCCGATACTGACTTGACAGCTTTTATGCGTTGCTGCTTCGCGTGTGGTGTGTATATATGCTTTGCTTTTCCTGAGTCTGAACTAGATGAAAGTTAGCGCTTGTCCCGTTTGCTTCTTGTCCTTATCCTTTTTGCGCTATTTTATATGTTTAACTTTTTTAGACTGTCACTGACACTGGCAACGTGCTGCAACCAGTTTTGTATACGTTACTCAAAAATGGTAATCGATTACACGTACAATTACTCTCGTTTACAAATGTATCGAATTAGATTACCTGATTATTTGAGAAGAAAAGTGATTGGCCGTTACTTGAAGAAGTAACCGCAATACTTTTCCGATCATTTCAGATTTTCAAATCAACAAATTTTTCCGCCCGTTGAAAAGCGAGTCTTTTGAACTGTCCATTCTTGAATTAGAATCACAGGTTTCTAAACTAGTCGTCTTCTTCATCCACCATTTTATTTTTACAAACCGTCTTTCTGGCGGAGTCTTGGTTTTAGGATTCGTTAGTAGGAAACTTGTGCAAACACATGAGGCTAATAGAAAGGGAAGAGAAAATGGTAATGGTTACAAGCACTCTTAGTACTTTCGAAAGTAAGCGGATTACTCTTGTGATGACTTTCTTATTGATATCTTCAGATGATTACAAAATGACTCCCCAAAGTATTCGATTCCAGGTAATTTGATTCCTTGTAATGAGTACCATTCAAGTCTGAGCAACATAAACAGTATATGTCGCAAGCAAAAGTCGAGTGCATAATTTCCTTTGATTTAAAAAAAAAGTGTGTGTCTGACTTTTGTTTTTTTTTTTGCTTGTTCCAGGTGCTGGGCTCTAAAAATGAGTACCACTTCGTGCATCGCGCCGTGCCCCGCTCCCGGACCAAGCGCAGCATTCCGCACATGCGAAAGCTGAGGTCAGACCCCCTGGTGAGTAGTCTCCCCCAGTCGCGCGTGCGTGCACTCTAAATCTCGTTACACTTAAGTTGCTGTTAGAACCAGAACTTATTTTTTTTATTAAAGCTTTGTTTAATCAGGAGGAACCGCGTTCTATATACTTCGGGATTTGGGGGACCAGTGTTTCAGAAAAATATAAATACTTCGTAGCTCATAGACAGCAGTATTTCACATATTCCTTCATCACGAACAATAATTGTAAGAATAACACTTTCTGGAAGCTTTCACCGGAGAAGATTGGTACTTGAGCGGAACAATGTAAGTGGAACGGCATGTAATTGGAACGACAAATCCACATAGCACGTGCATGTTTCAGTTTAAAATAAAAGCGAACAGAACTAGAGTTTCACATTTCTCCCCGATCCGCATAAAACTTGTACTTGTTTCAGAAAGATTATGTGGAACGTTAATTTAACTGGAACCTATGTGGAATTAGATAAATGGTGTAGGATAAAGCGTGTTGTAATCACTGAGACCCCAGAGTTTCGGCTGCGAACTTTACCTTTCGCAAATAATTAATTAGAAACTCCATGACACATCGAGGAAACTCAAGCTCCCACTGTCGATGTTATCAACGAGCGACCAAATACTCTTCCATGCTCGTGGATTGCTTGCCGCCAACGAAAACCGAGCGATAAGTCCTAGCTTTAGGCGATAATATGTCTTCTTTCTGCCATAAATTAAGATTGACGCAAAAGTCCAAAACAAACTATGGCGCAAAAAAAATGGTAAGAATCTTCTCCTTCATTATCGTTTGCCAACGAAGCTCCGGGCGTTTCCACGGGGTTATTCATTTTCTCGGAGGCACAAGGGACACTCCTGACGAGATAACGTCGATCCTTGCGTATGTACGCGCTCACTTGGCGACAACCAAGAGCTGGCAAGAATCGACCGCGCGAAACATTAGCGACAAGCTAGCTCAAATTGAGCTTCGCTAGAAAAAAGAAAAGTAAGTTTTTTTTTTGTTTTTTTTTTGCATTTAGAGAGTGTGCTTCCGAGCGCACGTGATCGATTAGTGGAGCGCGCTGGTCCAAAAATACCGTTCGCCTGATCGATGAAGAGCATCCCATCTTGAACACCATCCTCTGCGCCGGAGATTTTCATCCCTGATACGTGACGTCTTTGCGAAACTGCGGAAAAGGGTTTATCGTTGGGGATCAAGCGTCCCAGTGGAATATCTCTATGCATAATCTATACGATCGTGCGAATTTTGGAAACCTTCCAATGTCGATGCACAAGATGTCCTATTCGTCTTGAAGCTCGAATCGAAGAGAGCTATTAGGCAACTTTGAATATTCTTGAAGTATATCGAAGTTTTAAACGCTCCAAAACAAACCTTGGTTCAGACTAAAAAAGACTAACAAAAACGATATGCAGTACGTACTTGAAATGAGTTCACAAACGAAAGCTGGAACGGAAGTAGCAATAAAAAATAGGAGCAATATTTTAACTCTCTTGAATTTATTGCGGATTGCGTTTCTAACAGCTGACACCAAAGTGTTAGCGCAAATGAATCTCACCATTATTTTTCTTAAGTAAACCATTTCTTTTGTCACCACCCTTCTTGTTTATTACTTGTTATCTTGACCTTGATTTACAATTATTGAGGATTTAGATTATGGACGATTTTTTTCGGTCAATGGAGGTGTCCATACTAATGAGACATGACTGCACTGAAATAAAAGTAATTGTGCATGCGAGCTGGTGAACAATCATGGTAGAGAACCCTGCAAACCTTGTCGTGTTTGTCTTCTTTACTTTCTGTTCCCTAGTCTTAAGGGCTCTCTACCACGCCTGTATTTACGGCCACAAACTATTCGCTTCCCTTCTAAATTATTCGATTCAATTCGAAATTATTCGCACTAAAGGAACTATTCGCATCGTATTAGCTTCGAGCTGAAAAATCACCATTCGCACATCCATTAATTAACGTAAGATAATCTATTCGTTCTTTTATTTTCGGTCAATGCTACGATTCAGGGAAGCCATTCAAGCAGCCCTTAAAGTGCTTCGTCACGGCTTTCGTCGGCTTTGTGTGTTTTCTATCACTGGCCAAAGTAAGCAGCCAGTGACAAAAGCGCAGTGTCGGTATGCGTGGTTGGTTTAGCCTGCAGGGGTCTCCAAACTTTTTGGTTCAGGGGCCGGAATATCGATCTGTCGCAATCTCAAAAGCCCCCCCCCCCCCCCCCGAAAAAAAAAAGAAATGAAAAAAGAGCAATTACAATAGAAGATAAACTAGATAAATAAACCTTGATAAGCATCAAACGCCGAAATTAATGTTTGACTAAGTATTAAAAACTCCCTAAGGTAGATCAATAAGTATTAATATTTAGCTAATTATGACATTACCCAACACTCGTGACATAATTTAAAGTGAATGGGAACCTTGGCGCATTCGGGCAGTGCAAACGACTAATGAGAATGATAAAACTCGCGCTTAAAATACGCAACAGTTGCGAAAGAGGACACTAAGTGCACTGTACACGAGAACACGACGGAATTTTAACGTAGTTGCGCAGGCACGGAGCGAGAGACTACGACAGTAACGCTAGTGATGACGATGTTCAATTGTAATATGGTGAGCGTACCCGTGTTACGATGCAGTTTCTCTCGTTCTTTCTAGTAGCCTAATCTGCGCATTTAGAGTGCTTCGCGCCGCCGTGTTTTTATGCGCATCTTCTTTTTTGCGCCGATAGCATCGGGTCTGCTGGAAGCGGGCCGCAGGCCGTACTTCGGTGGAAAGACCGCGGCCAGCCGCGGACCTGTCGGAAGACTTCCGCAGGCCGGTGTTTGGAGAGCCCTAGACTTTAGCCGGTGGGAGAAAACACACAAAGATGACAAGCTCCATGACGATAAACCTTTGGCGCTGTCGTGGCGTTGGCTGCGATCAGACTTAATGCCGAACGGAGTAACTCTCATCGTGCAGGGTTCTTGTCCTCCTGCAAAGAGTGCTTCGCCTCAGTTGTACCCTTAGTGCGGGGATGCCGAACGCCGGCGCTCGTTAGGTGGGCTCCACGTTTCGTCGACTGAAGCACTCGGAACTCGCAACGATCATGAGACCGAGGAATTCGCCGAATTCATTTTGCTGCTGAGTAATCGACGAACGTCGTAGAATATCTAAGTAGTCCGTCAAATATGCGGGGTAAATGAGGGTTTAAAGTTTTAGAGCGCAGCTCTTAGGCGCCCGTTTCCGGCTTGAGCGGCGTCGGCGTCGGCGTCGGCGTCGCTGTCGGCGTAACCGCGCGGTGCATGATGGGTTATTTTCCCCGCTAAATTTAGCGGAAAAATTTCCCCGCTAAATCTAGCGGAAAATTTTCCCCGCTAAATCTAGCGGAAAACTTTCCCCGCTAAATCTAGCGGAAACATTTCCCCGCTAAATTTTGCGGAAAACTTTCCCCGCTAAATCTAGCGGAAAAATTTCCCGCTGAATAGCGGAACATTTTCCCCGCTAAATCTAGCGGAAAATTTTCCCCGCTAAATCTAGTGAAAAATTTTCCCCGCTAAATTTAACGGAAAATTTTTCCGCTAAATTTAGCGGGGAAATTTTTCCGCTAGATTTAGCGGGAAAATTTCCCGCTAGATTTAGCGGGGAAAATTTTCCGCTAGATTTAGCGGGGAAATTTTTCCGCTAAATTTAGCGGGGAAAATTACCCATCATGCACCGCGCGGTTACGCCGACGGCGACGCCGACGCCGACGCCGCTAAATTTTTCCCGCTAAATTTAGCGGGAAAAATTTAGCGGAAAATTTTTCCCGCTAAATCTAGCGGAAAATTTACCCCGCTAGATTTAGCGGGGGAACTCCCCCCTCCCTCCTCGAGGTCACGTGACCCCCAGGCCACGTGACCCCCCTCCCCCGACGTGCCTTCCCCTCCTCCTCAAGAGCTGCGCTCTAATTCGGTGTTACAGGGAGTTGTAAACGGCTTTCATTTTTTTTCACCCTATCACGTTGGCCACCTCTTTTTATGTAACCAGCGCTGCTCTCCACCTGCGCCGAATACGTATAACACAAAGTACGATTAACTCAAAGTATATGTAGATTGAAAATCGAGTTTTGTCTTCAGGTACTTTCTGGAAGTAAGTGAAACGTATAAAATGGTATGGCAAATTTCTAGGCAATTGTGTTGCATATGTCAAACGCTCTAGTATTACAATCGTTTAGCGATACTCTGAGTTTCACGTATGCGGGGCTGATAAACCTGGCGATCTTCCTGGACATTCCATACTCTCGAGATCCTCTCCCTTAGTGCGCACGGGTTGTCGAACTCCTCCTCGCCTTCCCCTCGGGTCACGTGACCTTCCCCGTAAACCAAACCGCATCGAGTTTTGCGGCCACGACTATCAGGCTTTAATAAATTCTGAGCACTTAGCCAAAGGACGTTTCACGGTTTTCGTTAAAAATCTACGCTTCTGCTTTAAATCGTTGAGTAAAAAAATACGCAATCAAATATCGAGCAGATCACAAAGCACGTAGACAATAAAAAATAACTTTGCAGATTACTAATATAAACCTCCTAAGTGTAGTTTTTGGTCGCATATTAAAGTCAAGAATAAAAAAATAAATGATCCCGAGAAAAAGTATCGTACAGACTCGCCATAAGCTTAATGTATATCATCTTTTTTTTCTCGCGCTCTCTTTCTCTTTCGTACCATAATAAATTAAATTTGTGAATTTTTATTTGATTTAGTTTCGTTTTATATAGAGCTTCTGAATATATTATGCCTGGACGCAAAGTGTGTGATGTATTATTGTCGTCATAATGTAATTTCTAAAAGACAAAAACAAAATATAATACATGCAAGCCGATTAAGGGAAAGCCGTTATTGACGTGAAAGAGAAACATTCTCGTTAAATTTGCTGGTTTTTTGTTTTTGTTTTTAAATTTCAAGTTTTCTTTTCCCAATAAAAGAGTAGACAGTTTCATTTTTGTTTTAACAAGTTAATTCGAGGAATCGGTAGGAATGTTTCGAATTTGATCGAGTAGTTCAACTAACCTGTAAACTTTAAGCAAAATTCGATGAAGTCTGACTCTTTAGCCAGTCTTGCTTGACTTTTGTATAAAACTTATAAACTTTAGAAAACCAACTTATATAAAAAAAAACTTGTTTTCGTGTTTAGAAAGTAAGTATGGGAGCAACCATAATAATCTATTAATGAGTTAGTTTGTTATTTCGCTGCAACCCTCCTACGGCAGCGGGAGAAGCTTGGTCTTAATTTACACGCATGCGCGTGATAGTCGTACTTATCGGTATGGAGCAGACATGTAGGGTTATGCGATCAGAGGTACCATTGTAAGCATTTGAAGGGGAAACTTTTTTTCGTTTTGTTTTTGGAATTTATGATTTTGTTTGATGCAAAATGTTGAAAACATAAAAAACAGTCCAACCCAATATTTGCAAATATAGTCGTTAAAAAAAAACATACGCATTTGTAATGAAGAAGTTTTGTTCGGTTTCGTAACATTCAGACTTTCTAGAATATTAAGCATCTTTACCAAAACTAATAGGAAATGTGTCGCTGGCATTGACTAATTTTCTGCATCGGCGTTTATATTTAAAACAAAATGTATGAATAATTCTCGCTGCTCGTTGCGAAACTTCACTATTCTGCAATGTGTATGAAAGCGCTTTTAGCCGGAGTAAGCTCGTAGCATTATAATGACATCAGTTTCTACCATTTATTATTGTTCAGCGTAATAAGCCTTGATTATACAGTTCATTACTTGAACGAGAGGATTTGCATGTATACGTTTTTAAGTATCTGGATTTTTTTTTCAGCTCTGAACATATCACGATGAGTGCTCGCCTCGAGCTTTGATTAGGTTCAGAGCCAGTTCTTTGTCTTAAAAGAAACTGTCTCATATTTTTCGCGTTCGTAGTTTAACGTTCTTTTTTGCCGTGTCTAACGTAAAAGTCTCTCATTTGCGTAATGATTTTGCAAACTGTCCAGACGAAAATGTTGAATTAAAATAGTGCAATGTGGGCACTTTAAGCCATGCGGTATTTTATTCTCAAACTAATTGCTCAAGTAACATGAACGCCACGACGTTAATGCCGAAACAAATTGTGACATTTACAGCGTGTGATACACAGATAGAAACTAATTCAAATGAACAGTAAAAATTGGTTTCGTATGTTATGACAATGCCATTTATTAAAACAAAATTGGCTAGCTGCATATGGCATGCTTTTAACACAAACATTAAACAAAATATTATATCATCTGAAGTTACAAGTCCAGATAAAACTTTCTTGTAAATTGATATGAAATTAAGTTTTTTTTCAATCCAAATAAAAAAAACAAGGAGAACTGTTAGGGCTTATTAGGTTGTTTAAAGAATTAAGATACAGTAATAGATACAAAATAATAAAAATTTATCTCGGTCATGATTTTATTAAGTAATCCGTCTCATTGGTTCACGACAAGGGTTGTTTTTCTTTTTTTCACTGTGACAGGAAGAAGGTTTTATTTCAAACTAATCATTCAAAAAGGTTCTGGCTTTTGTTTCTGACTTTTTATTGAGAAATCTGTCGACTTCAATATTGTCTCAAAACAGATGTCACCTAGCGGCGCTTCTGTGGTAGATAAAAGTATAGCAACATGATACACGTTTTTCTCAGTTTACTGGAAGGTATTCGTTGCAAAGCCACCGTAACCTTGCGTTAGGTTTATAAATATTTTACTATAAAAATTAGTAAATCTAAAAATTACTACTTTTAATAAATGTGTTCTACTTGCACTGTTTTACAGCAGAATATAAAATCACTGATCAAGCACTTTTTTTTCCGGTTCGGAGAAGGAAATATTTCTAGGCTTTTAGGCTCATGTAGGACTTTGTTTTTTGCTCTAATACGTTTTGCGATAAATCAGTAAATTATTCGCATAGTGGAAAGGTTCGCGACATGTTCGTAAACAGGTTCGGGTAAAATATTTGAGCAACTCTTTACGCTAAATGCGTCCGTAGGTAACTCTGTTTCTTTTCTATTTGTAGTTCGTTTTTTTGTCTTCTAAACGTTTACAAATATTTTAACATTTCTAAATCCCTCATTCTTTTAGCATCATGCTCCAAGTATTGTTTCCCAAATGCAATTATTGCATCAATCGCAAAATATCCTTTTTCAAATTGCAGGGATACAAATATGCGTATGTCAGAGTCGCGCATTTGCGTGAGGGACGTTCAATAACTTATAAAACTAAGTATGATGCAGTAAATTGACTGTATCAAAATGTTCCATGCACATTGCATCATCCATTGAGACAAAAGTTGCAAGTCCCATCGCACTCCACTTTCAGTCGATCTCGCGTCGCTTCTACGTTGAAGCTCGCCAGATGGAAATGGCTGACGCGAAGGACAGCATCAAGCACTGTGCCTCGATCGAATTATTTGCTGAAAGAGGCAACAGCGCCGGCAAGTATTTATGAGCGCATGAAGAGTATGTACGGGGACAGTGCACCGTCGTATGCTACTGTGAAAAGGAGGGCAGCTTTGTTTAATAACGGTGGGAAGTCATTGGAAGACGACTCATGGGCCGGTCGCCCAGTTGAAGTCACCACTGACAAAATCTGTAGCAAAGTGGAAGACACGTTCATGATGAATAGGCGTGTTACGATTCTCAAGGTTGCTACAGAACTGGGGCATTAGTACTGAATTCGCGGAAACAATCTTTCACGAACATTTGAGCATGTCCAAGGTCTGTGCGCTGTTGGGTTTCCAAAACGTTGACGCCTGAATGAAGAACAACCAAGTGGAATGTTGTTGTGAAACCTTGGCAATGATGGACGCTGATGAGGTCTGCTTTTACCGGCGGTTGGTGACGGGGAGTGAAACCTGGATCTACCACTGGGAACCCGAGAGCAAGGAAGAAAGCATGGCCTTGAAGCGCAAGAATTCTCCTCCGTCCGTAGAATTCAACACAGCCTCTGCGGTCAAGATCATGGCGACAATATTTTCGGGGGACGAGGATGGCGTTCTGCTGATCGATTGCCTACCACCAAAAACACGATAACAGGGGCCTATGACGCCCAAGTGCTGGTTCGATTGCGTGAGGCCGTCAAAGAAAAACGCCGGGGAAAACATTGTGCAAGAGGATTTTGCTTCCTCACGACAATGTCTCCAGTGCACACGTCCCACCTTGCACAAGACACTTTACAGGAATGCGGGTTCAAAGTCGCTAGCCATCCAGTCT